>APFE030034623.1:0-77387 GCA_000404065.3 Pinus taeda | reverse complement strand
TCTTTGGATTCATACTCAGTCCCATTATCAGTCCTTAAGATTTTGATCTTCTTTTCGGTTTGATTCTCGATCAAGGCTTTGAAGTGATGAAACCAAGAGAACATTTCATCCTTCTTTTTCAAGAAGTATATCCAAGTCTTGCGAGAATAATCATTAGTAAAAGTGAGGTAATATAAATATCCTCCCAAGGAATTCACAGGCATCATACCAGATTTGTCAGAGTGAACTAACTGCAATATATCAGAGGTCTTGCTATGCCTTGAGGGGAATGGTCCCCTTTTGAGCTTTCCTTCGGCACATCCAGGACATACATCTTCTTGCTCTAATTTGAACTCGGGCATCTCAGTCACCATTTGTCTCACATTTGGTTTAGTTTTATAATGAAGGTGGGCAAACCTCTGGTGCCATAGTTTGGACTGAAGAGATGTGTCACAAGTCATGACACCCAACGGACTTCCTTCGACATGATATAAAGAGTCAACCCTAAACCCAAGAGTGAAAGCATCTTTGAAATTCTTTTTCCATACACGTACCTTGCCATCGATGAAGGCCACCTTGTAGCCTTTGTCTTCCATTGCCGAAAGGGACACTAGGTTATTTTTGAGATGAGGTACATATAGGACTTCTTGCAAAAATGAATTGTATTACCCTGATTCAATTGTAAAGAGACATTCCCTACGCCTTTTATAGGATATTTGGAGTTGTCCCCAAGAACAATTTCCAGGTTGGTCTCCTTCTCTATCAGATTAGAGAGAACTTCTTTGTAACCAGTGAAGTGCCTTGAGGCACCACTATCAATAAGCCAATTTCCCAGCGAGTCTGGGGGAGCAGTAGTAGAGAGGGCCGCTGGTAGATAATATTCATCTTGCTTATTGTTAACAATGTTAGATCCATACTTGGAGTTTCTTGCCTTCTTGGAGGGTTGACCATTTCCCTGATTTCCGTCATTCCTTTTTCCTTTGCCATTGAACCTTCCCTTCCTTTGATTGTTGTGATGGTCAGTTCCCTGTCAGGAATGACTTCCCCAATCGATAGGGGATCATGCTTGATCTCAATGATCCTTAAGAAGTATGCTTGCATACTCTCATCTTTGCCCTTCTTAATTTCCTTCAGTGTATTTCTAAGGAACAAAACTTGATTTGCATCATTAACTTTAAATAAGCTTATCAGTCTATCATATATTTCCTTGGAGGTGTTCAGCTCGGAAACATAGGCCACCAAGTGTTTGTCGATAGAGTCCCGGATGATCTTCTTTGCTTTGACTTCTCCCTTGGTCCACTTGTTCCTAGCAGTAGCAGATGCATTTGATGGAGGCTCAACGATTCTGCCTCTCACATGGTCCAACACTTCCTGCTCTTCTATTGTTAGATCGAGAGACATCTTCCATCCGTGATAGTCAGACTTCTCACGGAACTTGTCTTCTGTGGGGAAGTGTGATGAGGACCCCATGAAGTCTTTGAGATTGCTTCAACAACCTTCGGTGATTGCTCTTGCTTGGGCTTTGTCTTCGTGTCAGCTCTGGTACCGTGTTAATTTATGGTATGTTCTATGCTTAGTGCAGTTTACTTCGTTTTTTTCTTATTAGCCACACTGTTTAGCAATCACATAAACATAAAGTAAAATGTTGATAGAACATTAATAGATCGACAGAAAACAAGGCAAGACAAGAGACACAAGATGTGGCGGCTAGCCAGGGACAAACCCCAACGTGGGGAAACCCTTTGATCAATTTTTCTTTAATCTTCAATAGTTCAGCAGAGAGAATTAGTACAAATTCAGAAGAATTACTACAAATTCAGAAATCTGTAATTTTATGATAGCAGCAGCAAACCCTAAATCAACAATGTCAAATCTAGTCAAATAGCCTCGGATTGACCTCTAGTCAACCTTTAAGAACTCGGTCTTCAACAGCAAACTTCGGCAGCCCAAAACAACCCTTGGTCAACGGTAAAAACAACAGTCAAAGATCAGCAGTCTGCGGTCAGCCCTAACTAGTCAACCCTGGTCAACACTTTGGTCAACGTTGTTCAACGCAGCACCCAAACATCATGTGTAGGTAAGCCCTTGGTCAACGCTTCATTTAGCAGCCCAGCACTTGGTCAATGCAGCCCTAGAAAAGTCAATGCTGCCTAGAAAGTCAACACTGCGCTAAAATCAGTCAATGCTGCACTAAACAGAAAATGCGTCCTTCCTCTTGCACATGTGAGAGAAGTTGCTCCTTCGCTGGCCCAATGAGGTGAGGAGAGAGAAGATGAGTGTTGAGATGATGATGAAATGAGGCACAATGTCTCCTTGCTTTATATGCAACGTTGAGGTAAAGCTAGGGGTGTGCCACACACTTTATCTTGCTGGCTGACGTTGACAAATTTCCAAGTATATACAAATAAATTCATATCTCCATAAATACATGTTGGAATAATTCATGCAATAATTCATAACATCATCTCATATCTATAAAAGTACACTATAACATATTCGATTTTTGTAAGCAAAACATTTAGATACTGAATAAGAAAAGGACTCGTGATTCCATAATTAAAATAAAAAATTTCAGCAAGTTCAAAATTCAAATATATATGTCATAAATGATAAATGATTGTCTCATAACAATCTTGAGTGTCATCACTCATGGATGACCACGTCTACAATAAGCCCTCGTGGAGCTAGTGGTAACATCGGAAGGTTGAAGCAACTGTGAGGCAGGTGTATTTGGAGTCTCCATTTGAGATGAAAAACTAGAGAGATCCTTAGTCTCTTCATCAAGCCAACTCAAATCAGGGGCCTCCTCCTCTACTACCCAATCAGACTCTAAATCAATAGTATCCAATAAAATTGGATCTGTATCCTTTGGTTGCACTTGTTTTGTGAGCATTCAAAGGTTGTAGTAGATGAAAACCAACTTCTCCAACCTCTCATGCTCCAATCTGTATCTCTTTTTGCTGTGGATGTGCTCAAACACTGACCAATTGTGCTTACAAGAAGAGGCACTGCAGGGTTGATTCAAAACTCTGATGGCAAATTCTTGTAATTGTGGTGCCTCAATGCCACAATCTATCCACCAATGAGTTGTAAAAAAAAAATAACAACAAAGATTATTAGTTTTCATTACCAAACATATAAAAGAGAACTAACAAAATTACAAGCTAAGTTCTAACAATTTGCACTTACAAGGCATTTTCTTGTCCTTGAGACGTTGGCTTGAGCTAAATCCAAACATGCCGGATGCTTCCTTGTACATATCTCGTTGTATGTTGATTTTGTCTTGAATATCTTGATTCGTGAACATCTTCTCAATGCATATCATGACACCTCTCATCACCTCGGGATCTCTTTGAATGCTAGACCCCTCATTATAGAATAAGCTTGGATTGAGATATGCTCCTGCTGCATGCAATGGTGAATGTAGTTGCCTGTCACACCTGGAATCAATAATTTGCCATATAGGGAGATATTTAGATTCATTTCCCTTGTAGAAAGTCTTGATGGCCTCTTTGGCCCTGTCCATGCCCTCATAAATATATCCCATTGCAGGGTTCTCTCCATCCATCAATCTCAAGAGTTTCACAAGGGGCTCAGTGAAGCTGACAATCTCAGTGAATTTGTTCCACAAACTATCACCAAAGACATATGCTTTCACAGACAATGCTTTTGGCTTGGTGCTATCTTTCCAAAATGCCCATTGTTGGCTACAAAACATTCTTCTCAAAGCTTGGTACTCATACAAAAGGCTTTGGAGGGAAAGAAAGTTTGTAGCAAACTGTGTGACAGCTAGGCGACTAAGCTCACCATGTGTGAATTCCTTCATAAGGTTCAACACCCAAGCATGATTATAAATATACTTGGTAATTTGCTTGCATTCTTGCACAACATCTTGCACCCACTCCAACTTCCCAATGTCCTCTAGCATCGAGTCTATGCAATGGGCAGCGCATGGAGTCCAAAAAATGGTGGGATATTTGGCACAAAGCAACCTTCCAGCTGCCACATAATTTGCTGCATTGTCTGTGATTACTTGGACAACATTTGCAACCCCAACATCCTCCACCACATCAGCCAACAATGAAAAAATGAAATGTGCATCTTTTACATTTGCAGATGCATCAATGGATTTTAGGAACATGGTTCCTTTAGGGCAAGCTACAACAAAATTTATTATTGTTCTACCCCTCTAATCTGTCCATCCACAGACATAATTTTACAACCTGTAAATTTCCATGAGCTTTTAATGCTTTCCAATTGTTCCTTGACACACTCAAGCTTCTCATCTAGCTCTTTCCCCCTAAGTGCATTATAAGATGGGGCTTTGTATCCAGGGCCAACATTTGCAATGACATCCACCATGGGCTGATAAAAATAAGACTTTGCATAGTTGAATGAAAGACTGTTATGGTACCAAAACCTCCTCACTGCCATATCTGCCTCCTTCCTCTTCTTTCCATTAAAACTCTCCAAGTTTGGTTGAGGTCCTAGAGTTGTACGAGGACTGAAGAAAGAAGAGGTTATACTCCTGTTTGCCACAACACTTGAAGAGGAGTTACCAATACCTGGACTTTGAAACTGTGTTCCACTCTGAGATGAACATCTACCTATCCCAAAAATCTCATCCTTCCTTCTTGTCCTCTTAGAACTTTCTTCTTTAATGGATTCCAAAGCAGCTGCTATTTCAGTAGTGACTTCATCAGGGCAACTTGGACAACATCCCACACCATTCCTAGGAATTTTGGCTGGGTGGTATTTCAACGTTTTTATGCCTACATGCATTGTGGCATTGCAATAATTGCACTTGATATGGTGGTCATTACCGGCAATGATTCGTTGATCACGTGCCCATGCCAGATCACGAGACTTTCTAGAATCCTTTGGTGGTATGGTGATTTTTTTTTGGTTTTGCAATTTTTTTTGGCCTTGTGGCTGCTGCTGTGTGGCTGAGGAACTTAGCCACAGGCAGCCCTAAACATAATTTTTTTTTAAAGTTTGCAAGCACAAAAAATTGAATACATGGAAAACATTCAAACAAGGTTCATGAAGCCTACCTAAAGCTGAGTCTGATCCGATGAAGCATCTTTTAGCCTCCTCCAAGAGCTCCTTCAACCTCCTTTAGCTTCACTGCTCAACACTCATACAAATTAGCGAAACAATCAAATGATAAGTGAATGAGAAATGAAAGGGAAAGAGGTGCTTATAAAGCTTTCCCCCCCCTCCAATTTCTTTTTCTCTCCACCTCATTTCCAAAAAAGAAAAAAATAAAAAATAAAAAATTTGAAGAGTTTGTGCCTTTTGAGGCTTGACAGGTCCTATACGGGTTCGATACGGGTTCGATACGGGTTTTATAGGTTACTCGCAGACAAGTTTAATTATAAACCCGTCCGGTAACTGCAGGTTCTATGCAGGTGAACCGGCTCGGTATAGGACCCGTGCAGACCGCGAGTACTCGCGGGTCTTATGCGGGTCATGCTTCACTGGTTTGAATCAACTACGTCGCAAAGAGTGCCTTAACAGTGCGCTCTATTGTCAATTGATATACACTCCCGGGGGCTCTTAAAAAAGGACATGAGGTGGGCTTTGATCCACTTATGTGTGCACAGGTCATGATACCATTTTTAATATAGTCTCTTTGGGTGCAACCACACGTTTGACGACTACCTCAAGTTGCCCCCATGGCTTTATGGCTAGGCCCTCACAGAAATTGAATCTTTCCGAAGGATGAAAATTCGACATTTTCCACTATTGGATCCAACCCCTTTGGTCACCAGGATCTATGTCCACAGTAATTGGAAATAAGAATTGCAACGTGGAAATAGAAATAGAGCTAGGAACATGAACTTGAAGTCCTTCCCAAGAAATATTATTCATATAAAATTGATTAGAAATGTACTAATGTAGGGTCAAGAGTGAAAATATGAATGGGAATAAGAATGGAACGAAAAATGCATCTTGTTATCAAGTTTCTGATAAATAGACTGGGATTATATGGAGGCAAAGAGAGGCAAGTCGTAACTATGCTGAGTAGTATTGAATCACAAGAATGAAGTGTAGCACATTTATCATACTTTTATAGTCACCCTTCGAAAACATGATTTCTTAAACTAGGGATTTATGAGTATAATAAAATGGATTAATTCTAAAAGGGAAAAAGAGCATTGCCTATTCTAAAAGTGAAATTTAAAAAATACATATCTTTTTCAAGCGTTAGAATTACTAATGAGGGTGCATGTGCGAAAGAGTTTTAAAACTCAAGGAAGATAACTTTTTGCAATATAAAAAACAGCACTATTTAAGCTATAACATACATGCCTTCTGTTTGTTTTTCTTTATGTAAAACTAATATCTACTCTTTTTTAAGTTAATTTAATTTAAATTTTTGTTATTTTGGATAAATCTTATGTGCCTCTAGCATAGGAAGGAATATGACACACATTTTTCGAAATGGGCATGACAAGGGTCTATAACTTGGGATATTCCTAGTAAATTGCAGGAAAACGGGTAAACACCAAAAAATGGCTTTGAAAATGAGACAAAAATAAATTGAAATGAAACCTATCATCCGTCTATCATTTTTTCCCAAGAAAAAAACTTTAAATTTGATATCTCAAGAGTGAATTTAAAATATTCACCATCCGAGCCGCATGGTTCCTGTTCAAATAGATCATTAACAATCTAAGTCCTATCTATGCCTCTCCTTATTACTGCCATCCAAATCAGTGCTAGTCACTAAAAAGCTATGGTGCACAGGGAGCTGTCCCCACCAAATTCACGGCGTTTTCTTCGTCCCAACGATCCGGGTATTTTGGAACTTGTCGGAAACTTCCCTAATTAGCCGGTGACTCAATCGAGAACATGGGGACTTCCAGGCTATCCCCAGCCCTCCCTCGAAAAATTGGGGACTTTTCGAGGGACTTTAGGACACCCCACAATATCATGCACATTAAACTTTAAAAAAATTTAAATTAAAAAAATTAATTTGAAAACCTAACTTCTAAAATTTAAAGTCAAAAAAATAATTTTTTTTTTTTGAAACCTAAATGCTATTGCAACCTAAACCTATCGACTAAACTAAACCTATCGCATACACACTAAACTAAACCTACTGCATACTACACACTACACTACACTACACGATGATGACGACGACGGTAAACACTATTACAGAGACACGACAACAAAGGTAAACACATGTTGTGAAAGTTGCAGGTAAAACTTGAGGTAGAGTGAATGTTGCAAGTAAACATAGGTTGCGAGGGTTGCAGGTAAGAGTCGAGCGAAGTCTGAGACGGTGGGTGAAGGTAAACATCGAACAAAGAATTTCATTCACGGTGGCAAAAGGCAAACAAAGCTAAGAGAACTTGAGCGAAGGTTGCAGGTGAGGTAAGAGTCTAGCGACAAGGTGAATATACTCCATGAATTAATTTGCCTTCAATTTGAACTTTTCTCTTTTTCCATGTCCGTGACAAACCTTTTCTTGGCATGAATATCTGAAATTTCCTTATGCCAAAATCACCATGACTTTAATACCATGTTAAATATATGCAAGAGACAAGCATGAGAGACTATATGAGAGATAAGATGGCATATCAATGTGCTACTAAATTATTAGTGGTGTTGTCTATATACATAGCAAGTTCCATTATTCATTTTAGGAACCAATCAACTAATTCCCTGAATACATTAATTTAAACATCATTTATTATATATAATTTTTTTTCACTTTATGACATTATTATTTTTGTACATAACATTTGTTACTCCTGAAACAAACATTACAATGGCTAACTCATTTTTAACGCTTAATGTTATAAGGTAAATAGATGGGATGGTAATACTCGTTGTGCTCTGTAAATAGTAGTGATTATGAATGATTATGATATACATTACACTGATGACAGGTCCCGCAAGGTTCTTAATTTTTAGACTCTTAATTTGGGATTTATAATTAAATTTTAATGACTTGTTCATGTTTACAGTTTTATTTAATTTTACTTCTAGTCTTTAAAGTTTAGCTGCTATTTAAATTTTGTAATGATTCATCATGCATCATAGAATGATTATGTAGGCAGTAGTAGATTGTAGGCTGTAGCAGACTAATAGCACTTCTTAAGTTCTTGACAATGGGGAATGATGATGAGATATGTTTTTGTGATGCGCAATGATGATTAGATAGTATTGCACTTTAATATTTTATTTTGTAATTTGAATTTCAAAATTAGTAATAGTTCTAATTTTTTATTTAATTTATCATTCATGTTTATGTTGAATTACTAAATTTATTTAATTTATCATTCATGTTTATGTTGAATTACTAATTTTATTTTAATTTTAATTTTTAAATAAATATAAAAATTATTTGTCGCACTTGACCTCCCCAACCTGCCATCCCCTGAAAATTTGGGGGTGCACTTTAGCCGTTCCGGAAACATGTCCGCCATCCCCACAGCCAGTACAACATAGCTAAAAGGAGACCAATTACTCCTTTTACAAAGTAAAAACAGTCCCATAAGGACACTAGGGAATTAACCCTACAACCAATATCCCGAAGGATCATTTTTCTCAATCAAACAAAAGATAAATATGATAGATTCAGATGAGATCTCTTCTCACCTGGAACCTTGAGCTGCCAAAATACCTTCCTGCAAAGAGAGAGCACCCTTGGAGAGAGAGTCTGCTCTTGTGTTGGATTCTCTGAAAACATGTGTAAAGGAGATGAAGTCATGTTGATTTTTTTACCTCCAAAACTCTATCTATGGTAGATTCTGGAGCCTATTAGTGATTTGACACTTGACAGTTGCCCAGTCCGTCAGGGATTTAGAGTTACCCAATACTATCATCTCTCTATCATATTAATAATTCCATTTAGAAATAAAACAAAAAAAATGTTATACACAATTTAACTTTAATCTGAACGAATAGATGAAACTTTCTTTGCCAGCTTAAAATTTGAACTTAATTTTAATGTTCATAACTTATAATACATATATTTAAGCAACAAAATCATGCCTAATGGCAGTGTCATGGGTTAATCATCAACCGCATGCATTCTCTTTGGAAGGTATGCAAAGATCAAGATCATTGTCGTCATGTAGTGGTCATCTATTGCTAAGTGAACAATGTTATATAATTCTTCTTTGTTTCATTAAACCTCATCCTCCTGATTAAGTCATTTATTCTTTACATTAATACCCCAATGAAATGTTGGACCTTCGAATGAGTAGGTTTCTTCTGCTCCAGCAGTTGTAGGCTTTCGTTTATGTAAACCAATTTTTGCCTCTTTGTAACTAACATTTTCATTTTCTTTGTGTGATGAAATAAATATGTACTCCAGCTCCATTCACATACATAGGAGTTGGCGAATTGGGACCACGAATTGCCAAATGCCACATCTTTGGAGCTCGATCACCAATTCATTCCTTAACAAAACTAATGAAAGTAACTGTGTTCTATTAAGGTTGGTCCCTTTTGGAGCAAAAATATTTGAGAAAGCTTCAGATTCTTATCTACGTTTGCATCTTCCATTCGTGGGATCTTATGAGGCATACCTTCTGCTATTTAGGATTGAAAGTATACATTACGTTGTTACCATATGTAAGTAAAGGAAAATTTAGCTCCTCAAATGGTATTTCAATTTTTAACTATAATGCTACTTTGTGTCATAAGCATTGGATAAAGTAGCAAAATTAGTGTCTAAACATATAATGGCCATCATGAAGGTTCAAATATTCCAGGTCCTCCTACCATTTCTTGTCAAGCACATTTTCTTGAATTTTTTCCCCCTCATCTGTTTTGGATCCATTTCATCTCTCCAAATCATTACAAATAACTGTGGTGTTTATTGATTCTTTACATTGAATCATGTGTTCCATGAAAACAAAATAAAGCATCACTTTTGTTGGTCTTAACAACTCAAACCATGCATGTGACCTATATGTGATGTTCGCAAAGATATATTTGTACAGATTTACCTTGTATAGTCTATCAGAAATCTAATCAATTTTCTTTATTTTTTTCAATGAATTTTTCAATCCATGACTACCCAAAACAAATGTCAAAAATGGTTTTGCACCATTAATTCTGCAAAACAACAAATTTGAAATGGCTGTTGCGGCTTTAACCATATATATTGTATTTGAGGCTCCAGTGTTGGCTTTTAGAGATCCACATCCATAAACATACAAGGACATTTGATATATGAAGACTTTACTATTTACTAATGAAAGTTATTTTGTGCATTGCCTATAAACAAATTTACACCTCGACTAACCTATATGCTATGCTGGGTCAGTAACATTTATTGTGCAATTGTGGAGATTAGGATGGCCAACAACAATAGCAACATCACCATAAAGTCCTATGCATAGCCATAAACTACTTCTATAAATTGCCATAAATTTCTTTGAGTACAACAGCATAAACTTCTACACACAAGCTTCCTCCTCAACTAATCTATTCTTCATGTTGGGTCATTAACATTTGTTGTGCAATCACTGTTATTAGGACTACCAGAACCTTAGCATCACTTTATTGGGTGTCAGTGTCACAGGGTTCGTCGAACCTAAACGTTGAGGTCCGAAATTCGGCGAATTTAAAAAAAAATCTTAAAATTCGTTTAGGTTTGAGAAGGTTGTATATGATTATCATATACTACGCTACTCCCTGGCCCCTGTATGTAAATGTGCCGCGCGCTGCCAAGATTCCTGACCAAACACCATAAGCTAACCGCTTTGCGGAGTTTGATCAGGCCCCCACACACCGAAAATCCCACTAAAATTATAAAAAGATAAACGGAAAGTAAAGCAGGCGTTACGTCATGCATGAGGGCAACCTGCAGTCTTTTTTTCCATAGAACTTTCCCTCGCCGACTGCCATTTATACAAAGACACTGCACTTCATCAAAATTGATAGGAAAATCTAGTAGTTTTTAAGTGTGATTTTTAGAAAGTCTTTTGGTTTATTTTTTATTTAAGTTGTAGAGAATTTAGGCTGTTGAAATCACAACCGTTCATAATCTAAGTGCTTGAGAGGTTTTGAATTTTATTTAATTTGTAAAGAATTTAAATTTTTGAAATCACAATTCTTCACAATCAAAATGCCCCAAAAATTAGTTACTACCTTTCCTTCAAAGTTCCGATTTGGTAGACTTAGTTGAAATGTTAAAATGAGGTTACAGGTATAAAATTATACGCAGGGTTAAATTTATAATTTATAAGTAATAATGCTATGAACAGTTCAAATATTACCATATCGTAATTATAAAATTACTATGTGCAAAGATAAGTTAACATAATTTAAAAATTATATATTTTTACAAGAATTATTTTTAATATATCTTAAATTATATTACATTAACAAAATTAGGGTATTGTTATTTTAAATATTATAAATTAAATATAACTTATATTTATGGAAAATTATAAATTTATTGATATAGTATCTGACAAAATTATAATATATATAATTATAAATGATATAAAAGATTTATGTAATTTTAAAATTATATATATATATTTTTAAAATTATATACATGAACGAACCTAATGGTGAACCTCATCAAAAAATTCGAACTCAAATCGAACTTAATTGTAATCGAATTCGAATTCTAACCCAAACCATGTGACATTATTGGGTGTTACCACTCTACCAGCCCCCCTACCCCATTGTAATGCTTCTTTTTTTGATATGTGCCAAAAAATTCACAAAATTCTCGCTTACACATTCAAACACCTTAAATGCAATCAAGAGAAACCTTTTTCCTTAGGGACATTTCATTTAACATGTTGCATGCAATTTAAGTAGTACACCCTCATATAATAAAATGCACAATGAAAATCCAAATGAGCAGCAAATAATAGCTCAACCAATTCTTTATTTCTATCAGTTATGGAATTACATGCCAATGCTTCAGATTTAGAAACTGTAAAGACTCCTGCAAAATGGTATGCTTGGCTGAATAATAATCTCAAACATTTAGCACTAATGAGAAACCTAGATGGCTCCTCCTCTAGACTAGCTAGCTAGGGTGGTTGATTCTCCCCATTGAAACTAGTTTTGATCAGCTAGGGTGTATGAATCGAAACCAATCTGGCCGGATCAACTAGGGTAGATCTCACACCAACGAAACTATCCTCCTTATGCGGGTTCACACCCTTACACTTAAAGCTTCAAGAGCTCTTAAATCAATATGAAGACAAATAACCAATAAATGTTCATGAGAGAGCTATAGTCTTCCCTTTAAAGTCATGAGCTATTAGAATACCATGGGCCATCCAAATACCATGGACGATGTCACGGGCCATTTGAAATACCATGTGTGGATACCATGGGTCATCCAAATACCATGGACGATGCCGTGGGTCATCCAAATACCATGGGTCATTAGAAATACCATGTGTGGATACCATGGGTCATCCAATTACCATGGGTCCCCCTTTTTCCCCCTTTGATGATCACTTGGAAAAGGACACGATAGTCCTCCTTTCCCAAGATTGCTTGTCCTCATGCAATTCTAGAGTCTACACATCAATACTAGGATCCCAAATGAATTTGAAAAATTCCTGCTACATCAATACCTCTTGCCAACTCTTTCCCACAGTGCAACAAATCATCCATCCTAAAATCCTTGGATCCAAAACTTTGGTATCATCATATATCCTGGAGGTGGTAGCATATTCGAGTAAAGCCAACCGAGGGAAGGATGTCAAAGTCTTCCTCCCATGGGTGTACTCCACTTGGATCCCATTTCCAACTTGGGAGTCCAACATGCTTCCACGACGCTACTCGGATGACATCTGGAATACCAATATGTTGCAGCTCTATCTCTTTTTCTTGCATCCTCACAAAATAGGCATCCTGTAGAAACAACCTGAGAGACCTACAAGACTCGATTTCTTTCTCCATAGAAGGAAACACCTTATATCAACCCTCCATCCCATACGTATGTGTCATCACCCTTTGTGTATGTGGGCTAAACAATAACGTGCAAGGCCGCTCGTTAATCACGCAACCATTCATATGCAAATTTGGACTCAAAGTGCTGCAAGCCTTGTCTATGTACTTTTGAAGAGGGCTGTTGTACATCCCACCTCTTGCTTTTGCTAAATGCAATTCAAGAGCATGTTTCCGTTGTTGCCCCATTAGGAATTTTAATTGCTCGTCAATACTAGAAAGCTTGGCAGCTGCCCTAGCACACATGATTCCACACACCTCAAGCTCATTGTCCTTATATAATATTGTGCCTTTTAGCCTCGAGTTTTTCCTTCATTGTTAAGAAGCATTTTGTAATATTTTTGATCTCCTCTCGAGGGTGCCCCTAATGACTTTCATTTGAAAGCTTTGGAGAAGAAATAAAGGAAGTGGCACTTCAACCAGTGGTATTATATTTCACACTACTATCATCCTCTTGTATGATGGCATTTGAAGAATGTGCTTCCAGGTTCCACATAAATTCCATCTAGCCTTTCTTCTTCTTCCATTAGTTCCTCATCAAACAAGTGAGGTTTCAACTTCCCTTCACATTGTTTGACAATACTGTGTACCAAGTTGTAAGTAGTTGTAGAGGTGACTTCTTGTTGTTCCAGAACAACCAGTAACAAAGATATGATTGGTTGTGAAATGACATCACTTTCTTCAATAATTGTAGTCATAATGATTCTCATTGTTGAGAAATCGAGGGGACAACAAGTGTAGGTGATTTCTCTTACTTTGATCACTGCTTGTGATGTATTTTTACTTGATTAACTTTTTCTTTCCTTTATTATTATTAGTGTTCTCTATCACCAAACAACTACCAAATCATAAAGAACAATGAGACAACATGACACATGATATAGGCAATCAACCAAGGCCAAAGCGTCTCCAACTGAGAGGAAAACCCACTAGAATCCTTCTCTTCTTATAGAACTTCAATTGACAAATTCCAAGACCTATGACCCTTGACCAAGACCCTCCAAGACCAAGTCATCCTTCCTTCTTGATGAGCTTTCCTTACACAGCTTCCAGTAACAAACTTTGACCTTCCAACAACTTCTCCAACAACTTTGACCCCAACAACAATTTCTACAACTTCGACCTAGCAACTTCACAACTTTGACCTTGATGCAGCTTCACAACTTTGACCTTGTAGCTTCATGGTTTCGATGTAGCTTTAGAATTTCATCTAGCCCAAAAAATGTAGAAATCCTAATTAAAGAGAGAGAGACAAGCCCCAAAACTTTGATCTTGATCTTCCTCTTCTTCTTCGTCCTTTTCTAGCTTCTATCTTGAGGAGATCGAACTTGCTTTAGTGATTGTGCAAATGAGGTCGAATTCCTTCTTATTTATAGGCTTGTGAGGGGTACGAATTGCTATCTTGAGGTCAACTTGTCCTTCATGTAGGCTGACTTGATCTTTGTGCCATGACGAGGTCTTGGATAGTCTTTTGACTCTATTTTGACTCAAGAAAATTTTCTTTACAATATGTAACATGCCCAAATGGGTCTTCAATACATGACAATGACTCAATTGACTTTATGACAAACCTAGAAGCACTCAATGGGTGCCTGACCTAAAAATAAATTTCCCTTGAGCATGAGACCCATGCATCAAGAATACAAATAATAAACCTATTTTTCTCTTTTCATTAAATACATAAAATCACGATTACATATGCCATTATGAAGAGCAAACCTAGTTACATATTTCAACACTCCCTTTTAACTAGGGATGTATTCATAATCCATACAAGGTACTTGGACATTCTCAATCTGAAGAATTCTCGTAAGAAGATTCGAATTGGTAACCCATCTGTATAGCATCATATCATCCAATATTGTCACATAGAAGGGCCTTGACTAACAACTCTATCTCTCTACAAGATTAGATCACAATGCTGGCGAGACCAATGATTTATAGACACCCTCATCATTGTCTCTCTTGGAACATACTCCACTCGGGTTCTCTCAGTGTATGTTCCACCAAGACTATTCTTATCTTGGATTCCCAATCCTCAAAGAATATCGGTCCTCTACGACTACTCTTATCTTGGATGCCTTACCACATCCCCAAAGAGTATTGGATGCCAGATGCTTACCCAATCCTCCATTCTCTCTTCCCAGGTGAAGACAAGAGTGATGTGTCTATCTCTCCCTCTCAATTAGGGAGGATCAATGTTACTTGGGAGCGGGAGCGAAAACGGGTGTGAGAGCAACATTTTCAAAAGCTCCCAGTTTGGGAGCGAATCCTGGAGTGTTTTTTATATAATATATATATTTTTTATATTTTGATACATGTATGTCAACAAAAACATGTAGAATGTTGAATTAGATATAAAAAACATAAAAAAACATAGATTGATCATTGAACCATATAACAACAATAATCTAGAAGTTATAATCTTCATCAACCATGTCCACAAGTTAGTAACATACAACATATTGAGTCTCATGAATCATGATTCATCAATCATAAATTTGCAAATTCAAGCTTTCAAAATTGAAAATTGAAAATTTCAATATATAACATTTATCATCATTGATCACCAAAGTTGTACCTGTAAGCTAAGTTTAACCATTACAACAAATAATATCTAACTGTAACATGAAATAAAATGTTATAAAATGAAATGAAATGAAACAACTTTCACGAAGCATCATATTCATAATTCATTACCAATGAGTTATAAGTGCCAACTTCAAACTTCTAACTTAAATTGTCATATATTGTTTACAAAAATATCATAATAAATATGAAAGAGTCAACTGTCAACAATTATGAAAACTACTAGAAACTAGAAAAGACAAGTAAATCTATTATCTATTACTTCATGTGGCCCTTGCCACGAGAAATGTCTAATGTATGAGCAGGTCGTGGTGGTCTTCTAGGAGTCTCCTCCAGCACAGAACGACGACCAAAACCAGAAGGCACATGCCCTCCATGTGAGGGTGTAGATGGAGGTGACGACAATAAAGGAACAAGACTCGAAACTTAAGCATTGCTACTGGATGGTGGAGGTGGCATGGTTGTTGCTTCATCTTCCTCTCTCGTAAGTTCCGCTTCCAGTTCTTCAAGATGTATAGTGCCATCCTCCAAATTATCATCCTTTGGGTGGTTGTCCCAAATTTTATATGTTGGATCCTCATAAGCCCGATCACAGTAATGACTCAACAACCTCAAGTTGTAGTGCACAAAACCAAGCTTTCTGCTCAGTTTTCATTGAGTCTGTTTCTTTTCACATTATGTATGAAGCTGTAGGTGCTCCAACACCTCTTTGCAAAAGAAGTATTTACAACTTGTGAGAGAACTTCTTTTGCCAATTTTGGCAAAAGTACCTGGCCGTCATATGCTTCCCACCATGTGAGAGCATCAAATCTGTCTCTATCTTCATTGCATGGAAGTTACCAAACAAACCAGTGCAACTGAAGTATCTGCCTCATTCAAGACACAGACTAACACATTCCTCCCTGTCAGATATCAACTTGTCTAATGCTTGCAAATATCTTGTAGATACCTCTTCATCTATATGGGGTTTGATCCTAACCCCATCCCCTGGTGCAGGTTGGCCCAACCAAGATGCATAGTAGTATTTTGGCGTAAAGATATACGCCAAGGCATGTAGTGGAACATTAAGTTTATCCCACTGTATACACACACAATTGTGAACCAGTGTATACAAGTTGGGATCATTTTTATGAACAATATCTTTTATTTGCCCCAACATGGTATCCATCTGCTCATACACCTCCCCAATCACTGGTTTATCTGTATTTGCAATCTGAATCATGTGTAAATGGGCTTGGTGAAATCCAATACTTGCCTCACATGTGCCCAAAAGATAGTCTCCTCCACCTGTTCAAAACCTTGCTTGTTAGCGGCATTTGTAGCCCTCTCCTTTAATACCTGCTAGTGTGGAATTGATACCATGCTAGCCAATGACTCTCTTACCTTCAAAAGGCGCCTGAAGGTGAATAGCTACCAAATCTAGTCCTCACAATCTTCAACAACTCCAATCTTGATTGACTGCGGAAAAGGCCATGGGTATTGCTATGATTTGTAATAAATTTTATCATTTCTTTGCCTCTTGTACAAATCACCAATCCATTTGTATTGTTGGTTTTTGTTCTTAACAATATCATGCATCAAAAGGTTCATTGTGTGAACCAAACACCCAAACCAAAATATGTTGGGGTATTTATCCTCAATAATTGCTCCCACTGCCTTACAATTAGGAGCATTATTAGTGATGACTTGGATGACATTGGATGGCCCAATATGGTCAATTGTTTCAAGTAATGGTTTTGCAATGTTGATGCCAGTTTTGAACTTGTCTGAGTAATCACATGTTGAAAGAAAGATGGCACCACTAACAGACACATCAAGAACACTTATCAATGGCTCGCCTTTTACATTTGTCCATCCATTAGATACAATGGACACCCCATGGTTAGTCCAAGAACTTGTCATTCTACTCAAAGAATGTGATATTTTTTCTTTTTCATGATCAAGTCCAATGGTTCTAGCCTTGTATACCCAGGGCTCTTGTATCCTTTAGGGGCGTCATTTATGGCAGAAACCATTTCATGCCAATAAGGTGAGCGAAGAACATTGAATGGTATCCCACATGCATAGAGAAACCTGTAAACTTTTGAATCCACATCATTCCTAGACCCTTCATCAAGGAAATCTGATATGCTTCTACGCCTTAAACTTGGTGACCCTGTGCCTCCATATCCACTGCCATGGGAGGACGCTGAAGGAGTTCTTTGTGCATGTGTTTGTGAGCTTGGTTCAAAGAAACCCTTTTATTTTTTAGATTTGTATTGGGCTTCCTCCTCTTCCCTTATATATTTGGCTCTATCTGCTGCTGACATACCTGTACAAGTTTTGATTCCTATTTGTTTATCTCCATCCCATGGCCTTTTCCCGCAAAGGTGCTTTCTGGCACGGGTGTATGAACCTGTGTAATTATTATTGCAATGGGGGCAATGAAATTTAGTGGTTCCACCCCCTTTCCCTGCTTCATACCTATTAACATATTTCCACAATGCGGTTTGATCTTGTTTAGTTTTTTGAGCTGACTCATGTTCACTCTCCTTCAAGTCCTCACCAAGGTACTCCTCTCCGGGGTTTTAATCAAATCCACTATGACCCACTTCTTCATCCCCTTCTTCATTTTCAACCCTCGTTTTTCTACTCTCCAACACCATAATAACCAAAAAAGGAACCAAGAAGAAGAAAATGCCAAGAAATATAACCATGATGTTTGAAATTTGAAGTTTTGAATCTGCAAAAAAATGGAATGGGAAATAGAGAAAAAAATTTATTTATTTATTTAGGAATGAACATTAATTTTTTTTCCTAGAATAGAGTGTAGAGCCTACCTCTTTGGCCTCCAATATCCCTTTGCAAGCTCTTCAATCTCCCCTTGCTCCTTGCTCTCTCTTTGGGCTCCAATCTCCCTTTGCAAGCTCTTCAATCTCCCCTTGCTCCTTGCTCTCTCTTTCTGTCTCCTTGCTCCTTGCTCTCTCTTGCTCTCACACTCGCTCTCTCTTGCCCCTCACTCTCTCTTGCTCCTCAGTTTCTCTTGCTCTCACTCTCACTCTCTCTATTTCTCAAATAATGAAATGCATTTGAGGGAGGGTTCATTTATATTCCATCGCTCCCTCCCTTCCCTCCCCTTACTTTTTCCCACCGTTGCTTTTTTATTTATTTATTTTTTTTAATTTTTGGTTCGCGCAAATTTTTTTGGGTGTTGCTCACCGCCACCGGGAGCAATTTTTATAGCCCAGGAGCGGTCTGGAGCGATTGCTCCCCGACTGCTCCCGGGCTATAAAAATCGCTTTGGGAGTAACGCTCCCTAAATCGATTCAGCAATAGGCAGGGAGCATAATTTTTCTTTAGGGAGCACGCTCCCGAAATCGCTCCCTTTTCGGGAGTGTGCTCCCGAGTCACTCCTGCCCAGAGTGCAGATTGGGAGTGGGATCGAGGGAGGGGGCAACTCCCTCACAACATTGGGGAGGATATTTTGTTAAAATTGGCAACGAGGGCCAAATTCCACCTTGGGACAACTCATTTGATGGAGATAATGATTGCATTAGATTCCTCTTTTCGAGAGGTCCAAGATTGTTTTAAAGATCATCTCATTCGGACAAGCAAAAGTGTGATTTTGAATTTATGCCCACACGTGCAAATTGTTTAGGTCGACCTCATCATCATGTAGTCTCAAGAAGCCCAATGGATGTGTCTCTTCACCCACAATGAATTGTATAAATACAAGAGACCTCACACTTCATTTGGCACATTTATCACTTTCACATTCTTCTTTCTCTTCATCTAATTGGTTCATACAACTATTGGACAACTTCTCTCTCTCACACGTGTGGCAAGGAGGATGAGTTTTTTGGGCATAATTGCAGGCCAAAATTTCTGAGTTCTGTGATAGGTTTGACCAGCGTTGACAGAGGACTTGTTGGCTAGGTTTGACTGCGATTTTTGCCTCAAAAGTTCGATTTTTCTAGGTCGCATCTCCGAGCACAAAAACCGAGAAATTTTGGGCTGTTTGACTTGCATTGACTTTAGGGTTGAGTGTTGTTTGACCACAAAAAATTATAGTAGTTTTCTCTCTCCTTTGACTGAGTTTGACCAAATTGTTTTGGGCTGAATTTGTCCTCCTGTTCAGGCCGAGTTTGACTGAGGAAGACCGAGTTTCTTTGAGGATGATTTGCTGTTGTTTTGACCAGCGTTGACTTTTTGGTTAGGGCTGAAGTTTGACTGCACAAATTTACAGGGCTGTTTTGACTTTGTATTGGGCAAGTCAATTTGACTTTTGTACTCTCTCTCTCTCTCTTTGCTGAACTGTTGATTTAATAATAAGAAGAATTGATCAAAGGGTTTCCCCGACATTGGAAATTTTCCCTGGCATCCGCCAAATCTAGTTTTTTCTTGTCTTGGCTTGTCTTCTGCATTTTGTTTCATGTTCTATCTGCTTTTACTGTCAATGTGATTATTATGATTGCTATTGGAAATTAGAAATTGTTATTAGGCTACTAAGGGACATTGAAGTAAATTGTGCTAAGAATAGAACATACCATTGTTAACTAAAATTAACATGGTTTTAGAGCCCAGGTGAAGACAAAGCCCAAGCAAGAGTGAGAAAAGCAATCACTAAGGAAAGTTGTTGGACAAGAATATTGGTCTAGCTTCAATGACGACTACATCATACTTCAAATCCGAGGACAAGCTCAAGGACAAATCCGACTATCATGCATGGAAGATTACCTTGGATTTGACTTTGGATGAGAATGATGATATGGACTATGTAAAGAGAAGAGTGGTGGAGCCTCCTTCAAATGCATTTGCTGCTGCAAAAACAATGTACAAGAAAGGTGAGGTCAAAGCTAAGAAAATTATTGTAGACACCATTCAAAAGCATTTGGTTGCCTATATTTCTGATTTGGAAACATCTAAGGAGATGTATGATTAGTTGGTTGGGATGTTCAAAGTAAACAATGCAAATCAAATCCTTTTTCTCAAGAACAAGATGGATAGAGCAGAGTTTATTCAATCCTACTTCATGAGGATTAGCGAAATCAAGAATGATCTTCTATCTATTGGACAAGTTGTTGGTGACAGGGAGCTCACTCTTATTGCACTTGGAGGTATTACAAGAGCATGGGATGTGTTTAACACCACCATCCTCAACAATGACAAGATTCTAGGTTTTAATGAATTATTGGCTAGATGCACTCAAGAAGAAATTAAGGATGATGGAGAGAGATAAGCCCTCAAATGGAAATGATCCTACTGCTTTCTCCGCTCATGCTAAGAGGAAGAACAATGTTGCTCCAAGGAAAGGAGGTCAAGGATTTAAGCCGAGATTCAAAGAAGGAAGAAAAGGAAGATGCTACAATTGCAACAAGTTGGGCCACTATGCTAGAGAGTGTCCTCACAAGAAGGATACTCCAAGGGATGATGAAAACAACAACCACAACAACTACAAGGGCAATGGCAATCAAAGGACAACAAGTTCAACAATAAAGGAAAGAGAAACGCTCACTCTGCTCAATATGGAAATGGTCGTCCTCCCAAAAGATCAAGAAATTCTAGGTATGAGGAAAGTAATGTTGTAGAAAAACAAAATGAATTTTATGTTATTTCCTCTTTATCTACCGTCTCTCCTTCGGATACATTGGATCATTGGTTGATTGATAGTGGAGCCTCAAGGCACTTCACTGGGTACAAAGAGGCCCTCCCAAATTTGGTTGAAAAGAAGACTAACTTGCAAATCATACTTGGAGATAATGCCACCTATCTCGTGAAAGGAATAGGAATTGTCACTCTTCACTTGAATCAAGGTCAAACCATTCATCTACAAGAAGTATTGTATGTGCCCGATTTGAAGAAGAACTTGGTATCTATTTCTGCAATGGAAGAAAAAGATTTCATGTAATGATGGAAAGGTACGTCTTTGGAAAAGAAACCCTAAAGATGCATTTACACTTGGATTTAGGGTTGATGGTCTTTATCAAGTTGGAGGAAGTCCTCTGGTAGCCATGTCTTGCGACACTTCTCTTCGATCCGAATTATGGCACCGAAGATTTGCCCACCTTCATTACAAAGCCTTACTTGGGTAAGGAAGATGGTCACAGGTATGCCCGATTTCAACATGAATCATGAAGGTGTTTGTTAAGGTTGTGCAGTTGGGAAACTTATAAGGGGACCATTCCCTTTAAGCGAAAGTCAAACTTCTGATATTATTTAACTGGTCCATTATGACCTATATGGCATGTTGTCCATAACATCATTAGGAGGATACTTATGGTAATCTTTGTAGACGACTTCTCTCGCAAAACATGGATCTATTTCTTGAAGAAGAAGGGTGAAGTATTCAAATGGTTTTGTGCTTTCCAAGCCTTGGTGGAGAATCAAACAGGGAAGAAGATTAAAATATTGAAGATCGACAATGGGACCGACTATGAATCAAATGAATTCAATGACTATTGTAGAGAAGTTGGCATTAAGAGGGAGACAACCATTGCATATACTCCTGAGCAAAATGGAGTTGCTAAAAAAAAGAATCAAACGATCATGGAAGCCACCCATGCCATGCTTCATGATCTAGGTCTATCGAAGTTCTTATGGGGAGAAGCTACAAATACTGCCGTGTATGTTCAAAATAGGCGTTCACATCAAGCATTGAATTTCAAGACACCTGAAGAAATTTTCACTGGTAAGAAACTTGATGTTTGTCATTTTAGAATGTTTGGTTGTCTCGTATATTTTCATGTGCCTAAAGAAAAGAAAAACAAGTTAGGAGCATGCGGGAAGAAAGGAACATTTGTGGGCTATAGTGAAAATTCAAAGGCATATAGAATCTATATGGCTGGTCAACGAGATGTGGAAGTAAGTCATGATGTTACATTCGATGAAAATACTGCTCTTGGGAAAGCCAGAGATCTACCCATTCTAGGAAAAGAGAATGATGATGCTATAGGAAAGCAGGATGAACCTTCGTCTGATGAGCCTATGCTTGATGTTGAAGGCCCGATGGATCCCATTGATCCACCTCTTGGTGATCCCTCTACCTCAAGGAAAAGGCCTATGTGGCTCAAAGACACTCTCGAAGATGCGGAAAAGCATATTATTCCAAGAGGGACATTTCGTGAAAGTAAGAAGTCCAACAGGTATAAAGGGTACCTTGTTGATATGAGTACCGTTGTTCAATCTGAGCTTTGTATGTTTGAAGAAGCCATGAAACACCAAGTATGGAAGGATGCAATGAATGAAGATTACGAATCCATCATGAAGAATGATGTCTGGGATGTGGTTCCTAGACCCAAGGACAAGTCTGTGGTCACTTCTAAATGGATTTACAAAATCAAACATGGAGCTGATGGGAGTGCTGAAAAATACAAGGTCAGATTCGTTGCTTGAGGCTTTTCTCAAAAGGAAGGAGTGGACTATGATGAGATATTTGCACCAATTGCCTGATATACCACTATCCGTTAGATTATTGCTCTTGCTGCCTCTCAAGGATGCAACTTACATCAAATGGGTGTGAACACTGCTTTCTTGCATGGCTCACTTAAGGAGGAAGTCTACATGGAACAACCTGACGGGTTTGAAGTACAGGATTGAAGGATATGCGTACGCAGATTGAAGAAAGCCATCTATGGGTTGAAGCAAGCCCCCATGGCTTGGTATGAGAGGATTGATAGCTATCTTATGAAGCTGGGATTTACAAGGAGTGAAGCTGACCCGAACCTATATTTCAAGGTTGAAAATGACACGCCTCTCATTCTGGTCCTTTATGTGGATGATCTCTTTCTGACAGGTGCAAACCCTCTCATTTATCAATGCAAGAGGGAGTTGGCTTCCTAGTTCGAGATGAAGGACCTAGGGTTGATGCACTACTTCCTAGTCCTGGAGGTCTAGCAAAATCCAGGTGATATTTTCCTTTCTCAAGGAAAATACATTGTGAAGTTGCTCGAGAGATGTGGAATGGTGGATTGCAAGTATGTGTCTACTCTGATGGAACTCAACTCCAAGAAGCTATGTGGAAGCGTTGCTGGGCCCAAATTGGCAAATCCCTTTGAATATAGACAACTTGTGGGGGCCCTGATGTTCTTGGTAAGCTCCCGTCCTGACATATGCTTCGCTCTGGATATGTTGAGTCAATTTATGGTCGAGCCTCATCACATACATTGGAGCTACTAAGAATCTCTTGAGATATCTCCGGGGCATAATCTATTATGGGCTGAAATACATTGCCGGGAATTTGAGGCTGCATGGATATACAGATGTTGACTGGGTTGGCAGTGTGGTGGATCGTAAGAGCACGTCTAGATGTTGCTTCTCATTAGTGTCTGCTTCAATTTCTTGGATGAGTAGGAAGCAGAAATCAATTGCACTAAGCACCGCTAAGGCCGAATACATTGTAGCCAGTATGGCTTGTTGTGAAGTTGTTTGGGTGAGGAAGCTCTTCAGCGACCTATTTGAGCACGTATTGGATACCACCGTGATCTTCTGCGACAACCAGAGTGGGATTCGCCTTTCAAAGAATCCTGTGTTTCACGACCGCTCCAAGCACATTGATATCAAGTACCACTTTATCCGGGATATGGTACAACGAGGAGCAATAAGGCTTCAACACATCAAGACTGATGAGCGGGTTGCAAATATCCTCACGTAGCCTTTGGGGAAGGTCAAATTCTTAGCCTTCCGAGAGAGACTTAGAGTCGTGGAAAGACTCTCCCATGAGGGTCCCGCTTGAGTTGGAGACTAAGCTCTGGGAGCTCTTGGGGGCTTGGGGTACTTCTTGGAGCTATGAGTGACCATAGGGTGAGTGGTTCATCTTTCCTTATGTGGTACGCTATGTATAGGGTGAGTGGTTCACCTTCCCCTGTGATACCCCATGTTGACATGTGTGTAGGGTGAGTGGTTCACCTTCCCCTGCAATTGACATATGCATAGGATGAGTGGTTCACCTTCTCCTATGGCATATGAGTAGGATGAGTGGTTCACCTTCTCCTTCTGATGCCCATACATCCTACCCATGTAGTCCGAGACTCATGGGAAGTACCTCTCATCTTGCCAATGAATTGGGAAACGTGGATAGGGACCATAGCACTATCGATGGACGCATCGTGTACTGCCGTACTCCCTATGTCTAGGATGCATGGTGTTCAACAAGTTGATCTGGGATCATTTGAGGTTCTACCTCTGGACTGACTTTTGTCAATGGAGAGTGGTAAGGTCTTGTGACTCACTCTTGATTGATTCTTCTTCATTATTACTTCATGTTTCAGTAGAGCAAAGATGAGATGACATAAATGATACATGACAACAGGGTTGCATGATGATTGATGACGACAGATGGATTGACAAGTAGAATTCTCCCTAGTTGATAGGGAGTGTTAAAATTGGTAACTAGGGTCAAATTCCACCTTGGGACAACTCATTTGATGGAGAGGATGATTGCATCAGATTCCTCTCTCCGAGAGGTCCAATATTGATATAATGATCATCTCATTAGGACAAGCAGAAGTGTGATTTTGAATTATGCCCACACATGTGCAAATTGTTCAGGTCGGCCTCATCATCATGTAGGCTCAAGAAGCCTAATGGATTTGTCTCTTCACCCACAACGAATTGTATATATACAAAATACCTCACACCTCATTTGGCACATTTATCACTCACACATTCTTCTCTCTCTTCATTTGATTGGTTCATACAGCTTGTCTCTCTCACACGTGTGGCAAGGAGGATGAGTTTTTTGGGAAAAATTGTACGCCGAAATTTCAGACTTCTGTGACAAGTTTGACCAGCGTTGACCGAGGACTTGTTGATCAAGTTTGATTGCGATTTTTTCCTGAAAAGTTTGATTCTTCTAGGCCGCATCTCTAGGCCCAAAAATTGAGAAATTTTGGGCTGTTTGACCTGCATTCACTGTTGTTTGATTGCAAAAAAATTACAACAATTTTTTCTCTCCTTTGATTGAGTTTGACTACATTGTTTTGGGCTAAATTTGTCCTCCTGTTCAGGTCGAGTTTGACTGAGGAAGACCAAGTTGCTTTGAGGATGATTTGTTGTTGTTTTGACCAACATTGACTTTTTGGTTAGGGTTAAAGTTTGACTGTAGAAATTTACAGGGCTGTTTTGACTTTGTATTGGGCAAGCCAATTTGACTTTTGTCTCTCTCTGTTGAACTTTTGATTTAATAATAAGAAGAATTGATCAAAGTGTTTTCCCCACATTGGGGTTTTTCCCTAGCATTCGCCAAATCTGGTGTCCTCTTGTCGTGGCTTGTCTTCTGCATTTTGTTTCATGTTCTATCTGCTTTTACTTTCAATGTGATTATTGTGATTGCTATTGGAAATTGGAAATTGTTATTGGGCTACTAAGGAACATTGAAGTAAATTGTGTTAAGCATAGAACATACCATTGTTAACTAAAATTAACATATTCCTATTCCAGTAAAGGAATGTACAAGCTCCCTCTTAATTAGGGACTTGAACAAGCTCCCTCTTGACTGGGGACTTGCTTCCAGCAACTCTTTAGGTGGAGATCATGGAACCAACTGCTTGAAGAGCTCCTCCTTTCAATGTCATGAACTTCCTTTTCTTTATTCGGGAGTCTTTTATCTTTTCGGGACTTCTTTGTAGGGCATTGACCATCCATCACTTTCATTCACGAACCATCTCAATCATGTCATCCTTTCTTTCACTGGAAAGTGATCCATTAGTCCATATCTGGCCTTTCCTTCATATCTTGCTACCTTCTTCGCATCATGTTTCCTTCAGGATCTTTCATCCTACCACATGAGTGTCAGTTGTAGATGACATCTACAACTCTTCCTTTGGTAGCCCTGCATTAGCCCATTCAAATATTGTTCAAATATAGAAAATGAACATAAAATTAAAAATACCTTTGTGATGGTCTTTCATTAAGACATCTCCTTGTTTGCATCAACATCCTGCATATATGTTGACACATCTCCAAAAAAATATACAACGTCAAGGGTCTCTTTCTTTTTTAGACTTTATCAGGATCTTCATATCTTTACCATTGAGATATCATAGTCGAATCTTCTAGTCCTTGGATGTTGATTGGCTTCTCCATAGTTGCATTTTTCATGATCTCTTCCTTTCTTTATTCACACATTTCCTCCCAGGAACTTCCAATCATACTTCCCTTGACTTTGTCAACCACATATTTCATACGAGGACATATTATGTTGATTTCATCTAGTCAATGTGTGAACCATGTCTTCATGCATCCTTTCACAGGAGGAGATCTTTTATTTTGATCATGCTCCTGAGGTACAACACTCATTCATGATATCTGCAACCATATGACATGACTCTATTTTATCAAGTACAAGCATACATACCTCATCTCTTTCTTTTGGTCATCTAGACTTCCTTCGGTAGATTCCTTGATTGAAAGAACTTCAATCCCTAGGCCTACTTCACTTCTTTTGATATCATACCATCATCCCATGAATCCCATACAAGTTGGAATTCCTGGCGAGACACTTGCTTCTTCCAGTAGGTGAACCTTCCAATGAAGGTTCCAACGAAGGATCTTGATCATACTCATCCTGCAAATGCTCCTTTTGGATGATGTATGATGAGTTCTATACTAGATGACTTTCGTTTCCCATAAGTACTACTTATGCTTCTAATGAGGTTACCAAGAGCTACATCCTTCTATAGGTGACAACCATAGGCTTCTATTTCAGCTATCTTTCATGCTTCTTTATGATGATGTCACAAGCTTTTGCTTTCAATCATATGCTTCTATGATGCCATCTCATAACATGATGCATCCTATCATGCTTCTAATGATTCCTACCATGATAGTTATACTTTACAACATAAAACTTGAAACAAAAACTTGAAAAGGACTAGGTGAGGGAGACTATCTCATTCATAGTAGAGATCTTTTACTTCCTCCTTGAATTTCTTCTTTTCATCTTCTTCCACTTCTTCAATGATATGGGCTTCTTCCCTTCCTCTTTTGTTGTTGTCCTTCTTGAGCTTTTGACAATCCCTCTTGTAGTGCCCATATTTATGACATCCAAAACATTTGAACCTTCGACACGTTCTTCTTCTTTTTCTAAGGACCAAGCTTTCCAAACTTCCCTTTTTCTTCTAGCCATGGCAACAAAATTGACTTTTGCCTTCAATCTTGTTTCTTTGATTTTGCACAATGACCATAGTTCATTGAATGGAGTAGCTTCCTTTTTCCCATAGATGCTTGATTTGAAGTTGCCCCATTCCTCTGGTAGTGCATTAAGCGCTATAGTAGTCATTTCCTTGTCAGACATTATTTCTCCCAACTCTTGGAGTTGGTCTCTTATTTAGGACACCCTCATAAAGTATGAGGCTATTCCTTCTTCTTTTGATATCTTCATCTTGTAGAGCTTGAGCTTCTTCTTTTGATAGTTCGACAATTAAATCCTTAACATGACCAACAACTTCATTTTCTATGAGGATCAAATCTATCCTCTTCTTCCATGCAAGAAAGTTTGATGACCCAACCAATTTGTTGTTTTCCTTGCAATATGAAGTCATTTATACATATTCAAATATAGATATAAAAATACTTACTTGTCAAGTGAAGATACTCCTAGATGGCGAAATTTTCAACTTAATGCCTTCTTGATTTTGATGATGATGTAGATAATAGAAGATGTCTTTCTTCAAAAGTGATCCTTGGCTCAAAGAGAGATCACATTGATTCCTTGATGATGATGACAACGCTTTTTCTTGCTTTTCTTCCTTCAAGGCAACGCTAGTTAAACTTGTTTCATAATCTCAAATTTCATCCCTTTTTTAGAATTTCAGCTTCTTGTAGCAATTATGCAATTTCAACCTTTTCTGCAATAACCCTAGTTCACACGTGTGGCTAGAAGATGGACAAATTTGCCCCCTTTCTACTTCACTTGACTTGACTTCTTCTTATTATTTTGGCTTGCAAAGGAGACAAAACTTGATCCTTGATGGTGGCTGCAATTCAATACTTGATGCTGTAGAAGGATGTCTTAATACTTCGCACGTGTGGAGAATATAGATCATAAAAACAGACCCAAAAGTGCTTCGCTCTTCCTTCCTCGTGATGATGATTGTAGAAAGTGTGAGATTCCCAAGATTTCTTCAAGTGTGGAACCCTTCTTTGGATAAGTTAGGGATTCGAGGTCTTCTTTGATGCTCTTAATTATTCCCTTTCAATATGATGAGAGGGTTAGTCCTTCTCAATGATTGATGCTCTTGATGTTTCTAAGGTGATTTCTTTATACTTCAGCCCTCGAGTATCCTTTCTCGTGTTGCCCTTCCTTGATGTAGTCACCTTAGCTTTGATACCATGTTGAGAAATCTAGGGGGCAACAAGTGTAGGTGATTTCTCTTAACTTCTTGTGATGTACTTTTACTTTACTTGATTAACTTCTTCTTTCCTTTATTATTATTAGTGTTCTCTATAATCAAACAACTACCAAATCATAAAGAACAATGAGACAATAGGACACATGATATAGGTGATCAACCAAGGCCAAAACCTCTTCAACTGAGAGGAAAACCCACCAGAATCATTCTCTTCTTATAAAACTTCAATTGACGAATTCCAAGACCTATGACCCTTGACCAAGACCCTTCGAGGCCAAGTCATCCTTCCTTCTTGATGAGATTTCCTTACACAACTTCCAGTAACAAACTTCGACCTTCCAACAACTTTGACCCCAACAACAATTTCTGCAACTTCAACCTAGCAGCTTCAACGAATTCAACCTAGCAACTTCACAGCTTTGACCTTGATGCAACTTCAACAACTTCGACCTAACAGCTTCACAACTTTGACCTTGCAACTTCACAACTTCGACCTTGTAGCTTCCCAACTTCGATGTAGCTTCAAAATTTCGTCTAGCCTAGAAACTGTAGAAACCCTTGTTGAGAAATCAATGCTAGTAGAATTAGGGTTAGATTTCTCTTTCTTGATAATTACTTGTGAATTATGTTGACTTCTTTTACTTCTTTGTTATATTATCTTTCATCAAGCAATTACCAAATTATGTGTGCATGAAGATCACAAAAACACAAGACACAAGATGTAGGCACTCTGCTGAGGAAAAACCCCTATCGAGGGGAAAACCTAGTCAACAATTCTTCCTTCATTAGTTTCTCGAGATAATCCAAGGCTCTTGACCCAGACAAAGACTTCCTCCACACCAAGTCAACCCTTAATCCTTCTTGCAGATGATAACCCTTCAATAGCAACTTCGACCTAGCAGCATCAACTTGTAGTAGCAACTTCGACCCAACAACTGGTAGAAGCAACAACTTTGACTAGATAAAGAAAAACTTCGATCTCCCTAGGTACTCCTCCTGAGTGAGAGATAGATGGCCCAAAATTTCCATCTTGATGACTTTTTCTTGCTTCTAAAATTTCGCACTTTTTTTACAGCCCCTTTCCAGCTCTTCTTCAACTTTGCATTTCCCAGCTTCCAACTTTAGGATATCGAACTATGAGAGAGAGTGAATTGCTCCAAATGAATTCAAACTGCGTTGTATATATAGCCTTCTAGTGAGGTCGAATTACCCTTCTTGAGGCCGACTGGGTCTGGAGGAGACTAAATTCATTTTTCACTCAAAAATATTTTTTTCTACATAATTCGAAAGCCTTAGAAGGGTCTCTTTTAATGTACAATGACTCTAATGACTCAGAATAAATCCTAGAAGTCTTCAACAGGGACTTTGACCTAAAACAAGATGACCCAAGCATGAAACCCATGCTTTAATAAGTCATAATAATAATCATAAAAATATTTTCTTCGTTCTTTTGATGAGTACATTTCATTGTGATTCAAATACATTTATGAAGATCGAACCTAGTTACATATTTCAACACTCCCTCTTAACTGGGGAGGTATTCACATGTATAAGGAAGACCTCAGAACACATGAACCATGAAGAATTTCGGCACCGCAATGCCATGTACTAGATTCTTGACCAGGGAAATCTATCCAAGGTCCTCTAACAGTGTAGGCATCGTAATGCCATGGACTAGATTCCTGACCAGGGCAATCTATCCAAGGTGGGACTAAGATGGACTAAAGCTTTCAACCTCTCTAGGTACCATCAGGCTTACTTGCTAACCATCAACCCAGGGATGTAGGTGTGTATTTGAGGTCAGAGCTCCATGACCAACGCCACCTTCCCTACTTCGGGAACTAGACATCAACACAAAGTGTCGGTCAGATGTCCTCCCAGACAATATGTCTTACACACAAAGCCTCAACATTCCCAATTATTCCAATCAGTAACAAATCTTTCTCGATCAAACAGATCGGTAACAAATCTCGCTCTATTAGACTGATCGACAACCCTAAGCATGTAAAACATGCTATCAAACCTCCGAGAGATTTACTTGTACAAACACAACCCCAATCATTAACAAACTTTCAAATGTAAATAAATGGATATAAACATCCGGGGTCTTCCAGACAACTAGATTTTGCTTCTCAATTTATCACAGTAGGACTTTCAAACGAATCTTGACAAAAAATTCCTCAATCATACATTTTCCTTTCCTACTTTACATGCAACAACATATTCTACAAATAGATCTGGCTTTTCTTATCTCACTAGCCCCTCAAAATACATTCTTTGCTTTTCTTCTCTCACTCATGGTCTTCACTAAGACTTACGACTGTTAGTCCTAGTCTAGTGAATGACACATGAATTAGAAAACCATATCCATCACTCCCTCTTAATTAGGGAGGATTTAGTCATTCCTATACAAGGAATATACCCAAACTCCCTCTTAACCTAGGGAGATCAACTTTCATCCAAGCTCCCTCTCAACTTAGGGAGATTTCTTTCATCCAAGCTTCCTCTTAACATAGGGAGTTCCACTTCGTTTCTACGACATTGGAGAATCCTTCATGGCTTCCATCCTTCTTATCAGAGTTATCATGACCATCATGCTTTTGTTTTACGAGCATCTTCACCATCTTGAAGATTATGTACTTGCACTACTTAGATAGCAAGTACAACCAAATTTATAGAAGCATGAAGTTAATCATATCAAAATCATATATTAATGGAAGCGTTCAACTTTATACATCAGATACCCAAACTTAGTTACAAACAAAGATAGATACTCTTCAACTTCTTGCTAGGGTTTTTGTCATAAACCCTAGACTATATGAACACTTTGAGCATTTCATAACATCCTTCATTACATCTAGGGTTTCAATGTTTCTTCCAGAGGTATGACTTGCTCTACTACAAACCATTACAAACCCTAGAAGCAATTCAAGTAAATATAGATCTATAATGCATCGTACAACGTTCATAATTCATATGTTAGACTTCCACTAGGATTTAGTTCAAAACCCTAGATTTTGTACATGAGCTTTAATAATCAAGATCAATCACCACTCGATTCAAAATAACATTGCTAGTTTCCACTAGGGTTTGTTGTAAACCCTAGATTTTACTAACACCCACAATGTAATTTCATATTTGATCAACTTTTCATAAATCCCAGATTATCTCATTGTCATCATATATCAGAGATTCAAACTTCTACTAGGGTTTAGTTACAAAACCCTAGAATTCACAAATACTATCATCCTAGAGAATCAAACTTTGACTAGGGCTTAGTTCCAAACCCTAGGACTCATGACCATCAACAATTAGGTCAACACATATATCTAGGACTTTATCATCATGCACAAACATATCATAACATGTGTTAGTCAAACCCAAAGACACAAATATCAATAAAAGTTAGACATATAACAAACCTGATCAGACTAGGCTTTGATCGGACAAACACACACATGCCAAGGATTTCGTTCCTAGAACATTATAAGGGGCTTGCCTATACACCCTACCAAACCCTAATGATCTAGGGTTTCAATACAAAACATAACAAACCTTAAATTACCAATACTTCAAAGGTTCAGGATTTCAGACATTACCATTCAACCCTAACAAGTTAGGGTTTACATAACCATACCAAAACCCCAAACATGATATCATCAAAGCATCAAACATTTTCTTTTGACTTCAACAATAACCCTAAGTAGGCTAGGGTTTCACATATTATCATCGATATGCCCTTAAGTTAGGGATTTCACAACGAACCTTTAGGATTCCACAAGAGTAATCAAAGATATGAGGAGGGTAGATTTATCCAATGATGAATCACCCAATCAAGAATCTTTAAGATTCAAGAAAGCTAGACACAATGATGTTAGCAATAGTTTTTCAAGAATGAATATAAAGAGAGCAAAAACTTGTAGTTCAAAACATACCCATTATTGCTTAACAAACCTGGTAATTCCAATGCCTTGTCTTGTGAGGCCTTCTTCCTTGAGTTTTCAACAAGTTTTTCCTAAACAAGGAAAATATGAGTGGAAATGTGATTAGTATTTAATGCAAACAAAATTGGATAAGTAAGGAAAACTAAAAATGGAAAGGTAATACGATACTTATCTTTGGAAGTTAGTAATGGCTCCCTCCAAGCTTGAGGGATACTTATGCAAGTGATAGAGTGCCTAAGAGTTCCTAGCAAATAGGTCCTTGACTTCGGTTCCTTCCATCATGTTCTTCTTTGGTGAAACTTCTTTGGCATAGTTTGCTTGATCCTTGTCCCTTCTTTCTTGGCCCTTTAGACTTCTTGATTTTGTAGACTTCTTCACTTTTCCTTTTACCAGATTCAAGACTTTATTCTTTTCGAGGATGAGATGTATACTCTTTTTCCAAGCATTGTAATTGGATGCTCCTTCTAATTTGTTCTTTCCCTTTATTGTGTTAGACATTGTCCTTGAAGATAGTAAGCTTCTTTCCTTGTAAAGTCTCCTTATATGATCTTTTAATCAACTTCTAGAGGTTCCTTAGATTCCTTTCAATAGATCCTTAAATTGTCTTTTCCCTCCTTCTTCAACTTAGGTCATTTTCCAGCTTCAATGATGTTGATCCCAGGCCTCTAATAGCATAGCTTTTGTTGTCTCCCAATTCCACTGTATGAGAAGATGATTCCTTTGATAGAGTGCGAAGTTGTTTGCTATTACCTGTCATATGCTTAGATGCTTTACTGTCAATAATCCATGCATTATCATCATTAAGTGAACCTGTAAGTGCAACCAAAAACCCTTGACTTTTGACTTTGTTAAATAATGCAGTACTGAATCCCATTCTTATCATAGAGGGAGGAATCATTTTTCCTTCAAGCCAATGAAGTGATCTTCAATCTTCTTTGACCTTAGCTCTGAAACCATGTTGGGAAATCAATGCTAGTAGAATTAGGGTTAGATTTCTCTTTCTTGATAATTACTTGTGAATTATGTTGGCTTCTTTTACTTCTTTGTTATATTCTCTTTCATCAAGAAATTACCAAATTATGTGTGCATGAAGATCACAAAAGCACAAGACAGAAGATGTAGGCACTCTGCCAGGGAAAAACCCCTATCTAGGGGAAACCCAATCAACAATTCTTCCTTCAATAGTTTCTTGAGATAATCTAAGTCTCTTGACCTAGACAAAGACTTCCTCCACACCAAGTCACCCCTCAATCCTTCTTGCAGATGATAACCCTTCAATAACAACTTTGACCTAGCAACATCAACTTGTAGTAGCAGTTGCAACAACAACTTCGACTAGACAAAGAAAAACTTTGATCTCCCTAGATACTCCTCCTGAGTGAGAGATAGCTGGCCCAAAATTTTGATCTTGATGACTTCTTCTTGCCTCCAAAATCTCGTACTATTTTATAGCCCCTTTCCAACTCTTCTTCAAGTTCACATTTCCCAGGTTCCAGCTTCAGGATATCGAACTATGAGAGAAAGAGTGAATTGCTCCAAATGAATTTGAACTGCTTTGTATATATAGCCTTCCAGTGAGGTTGAATTACCCTTCTCGACGCTGACTTGATCTTCTTGAGGCTGACTTAGTGTGGAGGAGACTAAATTCATTTCTGACTCAAAAATATTTCTTTTTACATATTTCGAAAGCCCCAAGAAGGGTCTCTTTTAATGGACAATGACTCTAATGACTCAGAATAAATCCTAGAAGTCCTCGATGGGGACTTTTACCTAAAACAAGATGACCCAAGCATGAAACCCATGCTTTATTAAGTCATAATAATAATAATAAAAATATTTTCTTCATTCTTTTGATAAGTACATTTCATTGTGACTCAATTACATTTATGAACACGGAACCTAGTTACATATTTCAACAACCCTAACAAGAGAGAGAGAGAGAGAGAGAGAGAGAGAGAGAGGCCCAAAAACTCCAATCTTGATCTTCTTCTTCTTCTTCGTCCTTTTCCAACTTCTATCTTGAGGAGATTGAACATGCTTTAGTGAGTGTGCAAATGAGGTCGAATTCCTTCTTATTTATATGCTTGTGAGGGGTATGAATTGCTATCTTGAGGTTGACTTGTCCTTCATGTAGGCCGACTTGATCTTTGTGCCATGACAAGGTCTTGGAGGGTCTTTTGGCTCTATTTTGACTCAATAAATTGTTCTTTACAATATGTAACATGCCCAAATGGGTCTTCAATATATGACAATGACTCAATTGACTTTATGACAAACCTAGAAGCACTCAATGGGTGCTTGACCTAAAAATAAATTTCCCTTGTGCATGAAACCCATGTCTCAAGAATACAAATAATAAATTTATTTTTCTCTTTTCATTAAATACATAAAATCACAATTACATATGCCATTATGAAGACCAAACCTAGTTATATATTTCAACACTCATGTCATCACAAATAGATTTGTCATGATCCTCATTGAATAGATCAAGGAAAAGATGGAACATTTGTAGAATAATATCATAATCAATCATGACAACACAAGATTTCACTTGTGCCATCAAATTTAGAATCCTAGCCCTCTTACTAAAAGGAGGACTTTTGATGTCATCTAACCCTTGAAGACTTTCAACGATTAGTTGGAATATCTCCTTCATTATATCTTCCTTGTAAGGAAGGTTAGGAGTTGTAACACCTAGAAGTTCACTCAAAACAATGTGTGACAACAAGTATTACCTCCTTATCCTTATGTCTGAGCAACCTATGCTCACCCAAGTAAATTGCTACTGGAACCATTGCTGTGTGCATCTGCTGAGAAGGTGTCTAATCCACCTTATGTAAACACTCCACCGCCTTCTTCAATGAGCTAAGAAGGGCCTCTCTTAATGGAGATAAATGACTAAGCTTGTCCCCCGCATTAAAAACTTCCTCTTCTTTCTCTAGCATTTTTTTCAAGGATCCCATCAACATACTACTGAACTATTTTAGAGTAGTGCTGGTCACCATTTTTCACTATTAACCCCATTAGACTGGCAGGATGCACAACTCTGATACCACTGTAATGTTCCTTTCTTTTGTTATGTGCTAAAAATTCACAAAATTCTCACTTACACATTCAAACACTTCAAATGCAATCAAGAGAAACACTTTTCTATAGGGACATTTCATTAAACATGTTGTGTGCAAATTAAGTAAGAAACCCTCGTACAATAGAATGCACAATGAAAATTCAAATGAACAGCAAATAATAAGTCAACCAATTCTTTATTTCTATTAGTTTCGAAATTACATGCTAATGCTTCAGATTTAGAACTTGTAGAACTCCTACAAAATGGCATGCTTGGCTGAATAATAATCTCCAGTGTTGAGCACTAATGAGAAACCTGGATTGTGCCTCTTCTAGACTAGCTAGGGTGGTTGAATCTCCCCACTGAAACTAGTTTTGATCAGCTAGGGTGTATGATCTGAACACCGAAACCAATCTAGCCGGATCAGCTAGGGTGGATCTCACACCACCGAAACTATCCTCCTTATGTGGGTTCACACCCTCACACTAAAGCTCCAAGAGTTCTCAAATCAATAAGAAGACAAATAACCAAGAAATGTTCACGAGAGAGCTCTAGTATCCCCTTTAAAGTCACAAGCTATATGAATACCATTGGCGAATACCATGGGCCATCTGAATACCATGGGTCATCCTAATACCATGGGCGATTACCATGGGTCATCCAAAATACCATGGGCCGATACCATGGGTCCCCTTTTTTTTCCCCTTTGATGATCACTTGGAAATGGACATGACACCTGTTAACACAAATACCACTTTCTTTTCAACCCCCTTAATATGAAAGATCATTTTTTTTGGCAAGATGGTTTTAAAAGGTTTATACAAAAACTAGATGTTGACTGTCAATCTTGATTGCTTGTGTCTCTTCTGCACGTCTCCGGCAAAAAAATTGGAACTCCCATCTGTACTCCTTTAGGTTGTCATTACCCTTGTAAGGGTAGAATTCTTTCAATTCCATGAATTCCTGTGAAACACTGTCCATGCTACCCCTCTTGTTGGCCCTATTTGAAGACCCATAAAAGCAGGTACAGCCATTCAAAATAAGAAGAAATTGTTGTCAGTTTTATCCCTATTGGTGTCATCGTCATCCTCATCTTCAACAATAATACTAATAACAATGTTATTCCTTTCTTTCTGCCTCTTCTCTTTAACTTTTCCTTTGAGGTGATCAATGACTCTGACTCTACAATTCCAAATTACAAGGCAATGTTCCTCTTCTTTGTTGTTGATCTTGTGTTTACACATTTTCTTGCTTGCTTTGTTTATAGCGGTAGGGTGAGGTGTTTTCTTTATTATTCTTTTGTTCACTCAATTTTAATCTTATCAATAATAAGAGTAGAAGTCATCGTCTTCAATGATTGCAGAGGCAATTGACATTCTGTGAATGCCATGTTGCTACAATTCAACAGTAAATTCTATGATAATACCGCTTAAGTGTCTTCTTTTTCAACCTTTATTCCTACTCTTGCCAATTGTTTCATAATTGATCTCAAGTTGTTTATGTAACTTGATGCAGTTACTCCAGTAGTCTCTTTGAGCCTTAAAAACTTTTGTTTCAAGGAGAACTTGGAATTCAGTGCCTTTGGGCCTAAACAGTCCCTTCAACCCATCTCAAATTTCTTTTGACGATTTTGACAGGACAAAATGGTTACAACTTATGCCAAGCTTGATAATGGATTTGGCCTTGTCAGCCCTATTTCTCTATTTTACGTTTGTCTTCAGCTCAGTCCTGCTCATTATTCTTCAAAGGTTTGTTGGATTTTGGAACAGGCAAAAAGGAAAAGAAACATGCTACCAGTCCTAGTAATCTGACCTAACCTACCTACTTAGGATCAACAGGAAATGGAAAGTACTATCAAAATTGCAATTTGATTTTTACTAGGAACCAAAAATTACCAAACTGAAAATTATAACAGAAAGTATAACAGATATGAAAATCAAATCACATCACTGTCCATTATTTTGAAGAGAGGAACTATTGGAAACTTCAAACCCTAACTCTATCTACTCACTGCATTCTACTGAATTGAGTTGGGAATTTCTAAATCTGGAATAGTAGCGAATTAAAGATAGAAAAATTGGAAATAAAATAAGGTTTGTGAATGCATGCTCATGCGTTCCTCACTTCCCTACTTAACTTCAAATCTCTGACTCTGCTGTGCGCATGAATCCAAATAGATTGCTTTAAAGGCTTGCTTATGTGTGTGCGTAGGTACTGGACACCTTTAGAGCTCTGTTGCAAGAAACTCCTAAACTGTCCACATAGCAGTATCAAAACCTTAGTGGAAATTTGGAAACACCTCAGAAATTTCAATGAAATGTCCAAGTGCCCATGAGGTGTGTGGGACTTATAGGAAGTCTCAAATCTATAATCTAAGGAAAATGAGGACAAATTAATCTCTAATTCATTTCTAAACCCTACCTACAAATTATCATTCTTGTTTTTTTGCAAGATAATGTACACGCACACCATGTTTCCGTCCATGTACCAGTGTTTTTTATTGGGGGGGGGGGGGTTTGTGTTTCTGGGCATTATTGTTTTGGAAACTAGTACATGTTTCCATGTTTTTTGCAACTTAGCTTCAGAGGAAATTGTTGAAATAATAAATGCACCCAAGACGAGAACACTTTAGAGGTAGAAACTGTAACACATGCTCATATCAAGGATAGTGGCCTATGCCAAACACAAGATGCTTCCTCGACATCTTGAACCTCCCCTCTACTTGTGCTTGGTCAAATTATTGACCTCTTGCAATTTTGAAGACGCATGACACTGGATTATTGCTTTTTCTTTTGTACTTTGCACTCTCTTTAAAATATTCATTGTGAAAACCTGGATTATTGCTTTTTCTTTTGTACTTTGCACTCTCTTCAAAATATTCATTGTGAAAACCTTTTGTACAAGGATAACTGTATCGACAACCGCAAATATCTGTTGTCCTTCATGTCAATTTCATTAGTCAAAATCTTCCACAATACAACATGAACTATACTAGATTTCATGCAATAATCAACTTATCTGTATACATTACCAAGACAAGTGTATTAAATCTGTCAAACAAATAATTGACATTCGCACTAAACTCATAAAAACCCAACATGATTACAAACTCATTGATACTGAAACCCAAAACTGATGGTGTATGCATTAGCCCATCTAGGGCAACTACATTTTCCTGGGAGAGTCTTCCAAGAACTGGAGTAGGAGCCTTGTCAAGGTTAGCTCCCTCTCTTTGAGAGAATCTTGTTGTAGTTGTCTCCTCAAGGCTAGAGGAACTACCCTTCATCCTGACATGTTGCCTTACTTGGTCAACTGGATCTGCGAGTAGCCTATAAAGGTCATCTTCTCCTTTTAATTCGACCAGATCCATGGCTGTTGTCTTTGATGTTGGCTTGTTGATCATCAAACTAAGCCAAACATTGTAAATCTGCCATGCAAGAAATTGAAAGCAAACTCTTCGTTAAATCAGGAACATACAAGATAGGTTCTAATTCAAAACTTCAATTGAATGCATTTGGAAAGATATGGAGCCCAATCCTTTCATAGAATATGTGACATTTCTCTTTTTTGCTTCTGAATCTCACTTAAAATTTCATGCTGTAACTAGTGTCGGTCTTCATAATGTAATAAAATGTAATTTTTATCATTGACATATTTATTATATTCATCATCATTATTATTTTATTTTTGGTTAAAGCATGTTATTCATGCTTATAGAGTCAAAAGAGTAAAAAATAATTTATTATGAGTAAAAAAAATGTATTTGAGTCAAGTCCCATTTGGACTATTGTAAGAAAAAAAAATTATACTTTATTTTTGAGCCAAAAAGTCAACAGAAGACCAAGTTGGCCCTCCTTGGACAAGTCTACTCTATTGGACAACTATATATAAAAGTCAACTCGGCCTCTTGGATTTATTCACTTACTCATCATATCATCCATCGATTTCTGTGCCAAAACAAGAAGATAAGACAACCGAAGTCAAAGGAGAGAGAGAGAAGCCAAAGGAGAGAGAGAAGACGAGTTTTCTGTCCTAGTTCTGCTCACACGTGCGAAGTTTCTTTGATTTTCTGAGGCTATTACAGGGCTGAAATTCAGCCTCTATTGCAGGTCTGAAATTTTATGTGATTTGACCAGATTTTAGAGGGTTTGATTAGCGTTGACTTTTGATGCTTTGACTGGATTGGAGGAGACTTGTAGGAGGGTTGACTTGGATCTTTATGGCAGTTTTGGTCTTGGTCTTGGGTCTTGGATATCTCATTTTAATTTGATTCTATAAGAGAAGGATTGTTTTGTTTTCCCCTTTGTGGGGTTTTTCCCTGGCTTAGAGCCTAATTTTTGGTGTTCTTTGTCTCTTTGTGACCTTTATGCTTTGAAGTTTTTGTATAATTGCTTGATGAAGAAAGCATAAAATTAATAAGAAGATAACTAATATTCACAAGTAATTATCAAGCAAAGAAATTAAGCTTAACCTCACTACACTTGATCTCTCAACACACTCGAATTCATACTGTTGGAGAATCAAGTAGGGCAGCTATTTGTACAATTCTCCTTATCCTTAATAATTGCTTGTGAACTTTAGTTAACTTCTTCTTATTTCATTATTAGATTCTTTTCATCAAACAATTATCAAGAGCATAAACAATAAGACAATAGACACAAGAAGTAGGCTCCAAGCAAGGGCAAAATCCCTCTAAATGGGAAAACCCAAAAATAATATCTTCTCTTCTTATAAAATAAGATCAAATGAGAAAGCCAAGACCCAAAATTCAAGACCAAGACCTCCTCCAAGGGCCAAGTCAGCACTCCAAAAGATCTCCTTCAAGACAAGACAAGGTCAACCAAAGTCAACGAAGATTAACTTCCTTAAGGTCTACTTCAATCAAAGTTTCGGCCCTCAATTCAGGTCTGAAACTTCGGCCTGCAACTTCCGCACTTGCAACAACTACAGAAACCCTCAAATATTCGCACGTGTGAGAGAAAATGATCACAAAATTCAGATTTTATGTTTCTTCTTGAGATGCTTCCTTCTCCTAGACCTTCACTCCCTTTTCTTCTTCTTTCTTGCTTGAGATCGAACTGCAGAAGCGTGTGCTAATGAGGTCAAATCTCCTTCTATATATATGCTTCTCATGAGGTCGAATAACCATGGTTGCAGGGGAGAGTCCCCTCTCCCGCCCTGCCCCCCCTGATGCCCCTGTTCTGAATTCACGCTTCGGTCGGGAGTGATTTGGGAGCTAGTCGAGAGCGTGCTCCCTGCAAAAAAAATGCTCCCGGGTTTTCAGGAGCGTTTAGTCTTTTTTGCAATTTTTTTTTTTTTTTTTTTAACATTCCAAATGCAATTTGTTTTCAAAGAAAGAAATAATTTTTGAGTGGGGCAGCCCAATGATCAAGCCTATGGCCCTAGTATTGATATGCGATTCATGGTAATGTTAAATTCTTAAAGTAAAAGTGTCATTCTCCTTAATCTTCATTTTTAACATTACCATGAAATGACTCAGGATGTTTGAGAGTGGTTCCGACCTCATTGGATTTCATATGGAGAAAGTAGAATTTTAGATCTCATTCAAAATCCAACAGACTTATCAGTTTTTCAAGATTTCAGGATTGGGGGGATTGCAATGTTTCCATTGGATTTTTTCATGTATTAGGGTATGAAACTCGTATTTAATCAAGAGCACCAATCCCTCTATGTACCTTGATGTTAGTGACATTGGTTGTCAAACTCCTCTATCATGACCCTCCTAAAAATGTACTTGTCACTCAAACAAAATCTTGACTTGACTTGACATGCTATGCTTTTTCTATCTTATGTTAATGCTTAGAGGGTGATATAAATGACAAAGATCCCTATATAGATCCATAGGTAATGACAAAGATACCTCTGGATATTGATGCTTAGAGGGTGATATTAATGACAAAGATCTTGATTTTCCAACAAGACTAAAAAATTAGACATTTCTCGTGGCGGCAAGAGGCCCAAGCATTAGCAATAGATAATAGATTTACTTGTCTTTTCTAGTTTCTAATAGTTTTTTTATAACTATTGACTCTTTCATATTTAAAATATATATATATATATATATATATATATATATTTTGTTTACAGAAACAATATATGACAATTTAAGTTTGAAGTTTGAAGTTGGCAATTATAATTCATTATTAATGAATTATGAATATGATGCTTCGTGAAAGTTGAAAGTTGTTTCATTTCATTTTATAAAATTTCATTTCATGTTAGATATTATTTGTTGTAACGGTTACACTTAGCTTACAAGTACAACTTTGGTGATCAATGATGATAAATGTTATATATTGAATTTTGAAAGCTTGAAACTTTAAGATTGATGAATCATGAGACTCAATACGTTGTATGTTACGATGTTACTAACTTGTGGACGTGGTTGATGAAGATTATAACTTCTAGATGATTGTTGTTATATGGTTCAATCTATGTTTTTTTTATATCTATTTTATCATTTTGCGTGCTTTTGTTGACATATATGCATCAAAATATAAAAAATATATATATTATATAAAAAATCGCTCTCCGGATTGCTCCCAAACCAGGAGCTTCTAAAAATGTCACTCGTGCTCCCGCTCCCAAGTAACCTTGCGAATAACCCTCTCTTAGGCCGACTTTTCACTGGTAGAGCCGATTTGGTCTTGGAGGTCATGTTGACTTTCTAGGCTAAAAATTAATTTCTTTAGATGTTACAGCTTTCCCAATAGGTCTTAAACAAATGATATTGACTCTCTTGACTTGTGACGATTATTTTTGTGACTTGACAAACCCTAGGAGCATGAAATGCGTGCTTGACCTAGTTGACCATTTAAATGGAGCATGAAACGTATGCTTGAAAATAATATTTTTCTTTCTTTCTTTTGCTTGTTACATAAGATATATATAATGACATGAGTGCAGTGACAATTATGAAGGCCGAAACTAGTTATATTTTCCAACACATACACTGTGTGTGTGGGAAGACATGACACCACATTGAAGTTAGCAATGAACTTGTCCTAATAAGCATTTTTGTGTATATGCTCACACTCTGGAATAGGGTGCCAAAGGCATCATACATATCCCGATTCCCTAGGAGTCTTCTTCTTGTCAATGTGAGGGATTATATGATCATTCATTGTATTCAATAGGACCTCCTTCGTATTCACTGCATTCTTCTTGTACTTCTGTACTTATTTGGGATTTGTATGCAGTGTGACCATTGTCTGCAAAACGTACCATAGGTTGGTTTGCCTCTAGGAGGTTCTGCAATCTGCACTTCCATAGGACAAAGTTGGAAGCATTCTCCAGACAGTCGCATATACCGGGAGTGGCCATTTTTGGAGCTCTACAAGAACAACCTTAACAAACAAATCTATCAAAACAAATTAGATGTGCAACTTACCTCAAGTGCAGATGGCCTATCTCCTATCGAATTCAGTTTTCCAATCTTTGGAATATCCTGGGCATCAACACCCTTTCAACAAGGTCCGCATGTGCTAATTACTAGTACAGATATGTGTCAACCCATGAAGCTTGTGGGATTTTACTCCCTTTGAACCTCCGACAGCTCTCTACCCTAGATAGCGAGTCTCTCTAGAGATGGAATCTAGAGAATGTTAAATTTCTTGAAACTCTGCGCACTATTTAGATGAATCACTGAAAACAAGGCAACTGAAAACTGAAACCAATTTTACTTTCACCAAGATACAGAGAATGATGTATTCCTTTTATAGTTCGACAATTCTGCTTCGTGATTAGAAGTTCACATCATCTTGTTTCATCAACTATTACATCTCCAAGAACAAAGAATGATGCGAAAACATTACAAGTCTAAGAAAAATACGTTAGGCCCTTCCTTAAATATGCTTTGAGGACAAAGCATTTCTAAATGAATTCATTAGTAAGTAATGAAAGGGCATGTCCCATTAATAAGTAATCATGAAAGGACATGTCTCAAAGATCACAACTCTTAATGAAAGGGCACTCCCGTTTAAGTATATATTTGGGGTCCTCATTTGTAATCAAATCATATCATTTTTCTCATGGATTTATTTGATATATATTATTTTATTCTAAATAGATTTGTTTATCTGTTGTGTCATTTTTTTGTGAGATTGGTTTTGTTTTGCTTTCGCTAATTAACATTAGGAATGTATTCGTGCAATTCATTTAGTAGATCTGTGATCTGCCGGGTTAATGATTTGTCAGTTGCTGGGTTTGCAGGAAAAATTAACAAAATGTTAAGCCCTTCCATAAATATGCTTCGAGGACAAAGTATTTACAAATGAAATCATTGGTAGTAATTAAAGGACATGTCTCATTAATGAGTAATCATTAATAATAAGTAATAATGAAAGGACATGTTTCAAAGATCATGGCTTTCAATGAAAGGGCATTACCACTTAGTTATATATGCGGTGTCCTCATTTGAAATCAACCCATATCCTTTTTCTCATGCATTTATTCAATATATTTTATTTTATTCTAAATGGATTTCTTTATATTCCTAGTATTTCAGATATTTAATTGGTGAGCCAGATTTGGTTGCCACATCTGACATGATTTCAGGAAGTCATAACAAAGTTTGCTTAATTCTCTATGTTTAATATAATGGTGAATTTGATCAATTTTTTTGTGCCAATGATTTCCTTCAAATTTCATTGTTGTTGAATTTGAGCATGGAGTCTGGACACTAACCAATTGACTTAGTTTACAACTATCGTGATATCATGATTTATTTACTCTTTTGCTTTGACTTTGATTGACAAACATCTATTGGTAGTTGTGTTTCATATGGTTGAAAACTTGAGAACTATCATAGTTCATCTATTATAAAGCGATTGCTTTGACTGACATATTCAAATGGTTGTTGAGACACTGGAAACTAGGTCGTCTTAAGTTTTCTGCGGGTTGATTGTTGGGCAATAGTTAATGGTTGTTAGAATGTATCATAATAAATCACTATTCTGTAAACATATATAAATTCCTTTTACTAACTGCTGGGGTGATTTAATAAAGAATGCATATCTTTTAATCAATTGCCGCAATATTATCACATTGAAGGTTTAATTCTTGATAGTGGTTTCTTGGAATATGTTCAGGGAGTCCAACTACAAGATGGGCTGCTGTAGCTTTTGGTGCTGGAGTAGGCCTTGGATCAGCATATACAGACTGTTCTCGTATTTTTGATGGATCTCTTCCAAAGTGGCCATTGCCTGCAAATGTTTCTTCTCCTTTGTCTTCATCATCTCCGGAGGTATTGTGCTGTGTTGTATCATTTATGGCTTCTTTTTTAAGTGTCCTAGTTTGTTTTCATGTTTTAGAGTGAACTCTGCATATTATTGTTGGAGATTTAGTTTATACCATCTCACTTATACTGTTATAACTTATAACTATATAATGTTTAGCACATTTTGCATTAGGTTCAGATATGATCTCAATTAATTTCGTTCTTTTGTTAGCCATGTTGAGTAGCGTGCAGAGTGACTGACATAAATAATTTTACATGTAATCCTATCATAATTGTCATTGAAAATTTCGAGGGTCCTTTTACACTTACCATTTCTTCAGAGATTCTATTTCCTATCAAAATGATGGACCACCTGGGCAATTTTTGATTGATATTGCGTGTATATACTATAGACTAGTAAATTTCAACACCAAATTTTTTGGTTCTATGAACAGAGTCAAGTTATTCATTCTCAATTGTTACTTTTATTTTTCTCCTGTTATATTCAAATTTTGCTATTTGTGTGCCACCATTTGACGCTGCTATCACCTAGTGTGCCATGTACGTTGGGTATGAATAGATCATTTAGTAGTCTACTTTGAACTATTTCTACTTGTAGAAATCACTATATAAAAATTTATTTCATTTCAGATTATAATGTTCTTATTCCTTGTAGGACAGCAGCATTGTTTGTTCCTAGTAATTGATTTGATTACAAGTTGGCGGTGACAGTTTCTTCAGTATTTCCTTGAGCTAAATGTGCATAAAATACAGTCCTGGACATTTTAAATTGGACATCCTCTAATTACCTAACCACAAACTGTTTTGATTAGATTGACATCTTCATTTTAAAAATATTAAGTGGAAAGTTTAGTCAGAGGAACTTATTTGGAATGTTAATGTGTGTCGAGTGACAAGGTCATTTGTTTATAGAAATGACAGATAGTGTTATTCTTTCAAGAAACTCACTCATCACTTCATCAAACATATTCGGTGGTTTGAACTTTACCCTATTACTTTTGAAAGTTTTGAACTATTTTTGCCTTTCCATCTTTCAATGCTGAGTGCTCTGAAGGCTTATTAATTGTCTATACATTAACATCATTACGTTGTGATATTAAATTGTTTTTATCACAATTTGAACATAAGATGTAAGCCATAGCTATGGTAATCTTCAACACTTTGTGAGTCAGTGATGGATGATTTTATCTGCTCTCAAGAGCTTTATTTTATAATTTATGCTGCCTTTGTGTTTTGCTTTTGTGATGATGATGCGTTTACTTTTGGATGTTGAAGAACACACTTCAAGAAATTAGACATGTAAAAGTTGTTCTCATTCATCAATAGACTATCACCTATTTTAAGTTTTAACCACGGTAGATGATCTGTAAACTGCTGCTTAGTAGTAAGTTTGATTAAAACTGTAATGAATGCAGTTGTTTCTCTATTATAAATTGAGTTGTTATCTACTGGGACTGGCTTAATACTTTTTCGTCTTTTTAAGATGACTCTGGCATGAAGAGTATTTTACCTTTTTGCAAGTTTCTGAAAACTTTTCTGGCTGTTATTGTACTTGAGCAAATCCTTAGTTCTCACTTTTTTAAGCAGAGTTCTTTTCTCGAGGATTATAGTCCCCTACTCACCCATGTATTTAGCATTCCAATCGTGGACACTGGTATCTTGCCAGACCCTGCAGATTTCTTCATTCTTCACTGGTTTTCTGGATGGAAGACAGTAGTAACTGTTAATTTTTCATCAATTGTTCTATGCTGCAACTATTACTTCAGCAATATCCAATAGCATCCAACTTAACAATTTCCACTTCAATTTAACCAATGACAGTAGATAGAACAATTATACAAATGCACAATGAAAGACAACCAAGAGACAAGAGGCACAAAATTTGGTCAATGACTAGGGAAAAACCCCACAAGGGGGAAAACTCTTTGCAAATCTTCTTCTGTTAGATTGTCTTCAAATGTTCAGCAGAGAGAGTACATTATCCAAGAGTCAACATCAAACTTTGACTAGCCAATATCCAAGGACCAAAACCAATATACAATATTCAATCAATTATGTCAAATTAATATACCAATGTCAAAATGATGAGGAAGAGTGAAATCTGGTCAACTGTTGAATGTGCAAAAAGTCAACAGCAGTTGACTTCCCTAACCAATCAAGTCAACAACAGTCAAATCATGTCAAATCTGCTTCAATTTAATTTGGTCAAATCCCAGTCAACGCGGCCTCTTTTGCTGGTCAAGGATCAGTCAAAACAGCTCCAAAAACTTCTGTCCAACTTGGTCAATGGAGTTTGAAAAAGTACAGCTCTGTTCTGCGGTCAACAGCAGTCAAACTCCTCAAAATGCCTCAGTTTTGGAGCCCAAAATGGTGGTCTGATGGGACGGACCTCCAAAAAAATCGAAGTCAAAAAGTCTCCTTTCGACCCTTGGTCAATGCTGGTCAAACGTCAACTGCAGAAATGTCAACTCTGGTCAATGGTGGTCTAGCTGCTTCAGAATTTCGCCATTCCTTCCTCACTCAATTCAGCCTCCTTAATCATATACAAAACCCAAGAAAAACCAAGCCAAACCATATGCCCAATCATCAAAAAACAAAGATGCCAAAGAGAGAAGTCAAAGATGCCTCCAAACCCTCGCACATGTGAAGAAGAATAGAGCTGCCTTTAGCCTGTACGAACCAAACAATTGAAGAGAGAAGAAGAATGTGTGTTGTGTGATGTCCAAATGAGACAAGATGGCACTTGTATTTATATGCAACTTGAGGGGTGTCATTTTGTCCATGAGATGTGCCATTTGACCCAAGGCCGACCTTGATAATTTTGTATTTGTGGGCTCGACCTCAAAAATTCACTTTTCCTTATTCAAATTGAGTGCTTTAAAAGTAATTTTATTCCTTTCAAAAAGAGGAATTCAATGCAATGATTATCTCCATCAAATGAGCTGTCCAAAGTGGAATTTGGCCCTAGTTGCACAATTTAACACTCCCTCTCAACTAGGGAGAATTCCATCTGCCAATATCTGACGATTGATCATCATGCCATCATGTACCATCTTTGCTTGTCTCAGCTCATCTCATGCTGAACATTCTCGAATCTAAAGAAGTAAAATATGCCTGTGGGGGAGCTTCAACTACCACCCTGCCTCTATCACTATCGGGAAGGCTGTGCTACCACTTGGAATAATCATCATCATCATCATCATCATCATTGGGGAGCCATGGCTACCACCCGGAACCAAAGACAATGTGCGAGATCAACCTACCCCAATGCATAGGGATCACACTCTATCCCAAAGTCTTGACAATAGGTGAGATTATTTTATCGGAGGTAAGGATCATGCTCTACCCTATTGTCCCTGATCATCCACCTTAACCCTAAAGAGTGAGATAGTAGAACACTTCCATCACGAGATCCACGTATTGCAAGGGGTAGGGATCACACTCTATCCCAAGTCCCTCAACCCATTGGCCAGATGGGGGAGGTTATCCCACAGAGTGGGCATGACACTAACCGGGGCATACATCCTATGGGACTAGGGGAGATCCTGGGTCTCAACATCCTATTGGTGAGAGGTCTCTCATCCCTAGGAGTCCTATAGCTCCATTCCTCACCCTGGGAGCTCAACCAGGGGGGGCAAAACACTGGTCAATGTTCTTGATTAGCCCAGACCCTTATTCGAAAGGGTTGTCTCAACCAATCCAAGTTAGTCTCTAAAGACCCGTTGACGGTACTGGAACCGCCAACAAAGGGGATCTCCCCGATGTGAAGTCCCAACTAGACCTCACACCTTTTGGTGTAGGAGTCCCATCCGGTATGAAGGCTCGATTGCCATATACTTAGAGATTTGCCTTGGCTCTAGCTGTCAGCACATGAGAGTGTTACGCTAGTATCTGCAAACAACAAGGTACGTGTGTTTGGTGAGTGCGTAATGTAACCGTGTCAAGGTTCTCTTACTACAAAGGGGGAGAGTAAAGTGAGCCTTTAAGTGAGAGGTAGTAGTACCACCCAGGAAGAGACACACGTGAACTAGAAAGGGTCTGTCAAACATCTAGCATAATAGTTGACAGCGGACGCAATAGTCGTTAACACCAAAGTACAAGGGAAAACACGTACACCATCCAGTAGAGTAGTCCACACAGATGTGATTGTTGTTATAACCAGTAAACAAGACAGGTCTGTCTAATGTCTTGTGGAGTAGTCCACAAGGACGAGACGACAGTGATAAGCAATACAACACATCTTCAACAATGTAAGTACTAAAACAACCAAAGTAGTTCAACTATCTTAGTACAGGTTAAGCAAACATGAATTACAAATGTTTAAAGGGTAGTCTTACAAACATCTACAAAACATGCGTGAAAACATGTTGGACTTAACAGGCTATGAATTAAGCAAAAGTCCCAAGACACATCTGTACACCATACATCACTAGTCCCAGTGGTGGGACATTGGAGTCACTCCTCGCTCCTCAAAGAACAAACTACAAACTTTCAAGGCTATGTGGCAGGGGCCAAGGTGAAATGTCCTTTGCTCATACAATGGGAGGGGTATATGTAGCCAAGGGTGATGCTTGACCCTTGTGACTTTTGGACTACCCTCATGACCATTTAACTTCCTATGACTTTTCAGTTGACACGACTCTTCAACTTCTTGTGTGCGTCCATTGGACTCTCACTTTACATTACATTTAGTTACAACAGATATGGCCCATAGTGGTGATGTGACCAAGACAACTCATTACACAACTCGACATGACATTGTTGACATGTACTGGCTGACTGTGGTGTCCATGTCAAGTTGCTACACTGCTGAGTGATGGATGTACTATTGGTGTGCTTTGTCTTCACCTTTGCATAGCCTAGTGCTGCGGGGTCTCTAATGGTCTTGGTCTTGCAAGATGGTTTCATGCATGTGTTCCTTTCGTTTGCTGCCTGATGTGCTTTGTTCGTCCATCCAGCTGCAAGTATGTTTTCTAGCATGTGTGCTCCTTCTTCATCCCTTTGTCGTCTTGCCATGATCCATCTGTGTACTTGTTCCTGCAATTCACTCATGATGGGATGACATCAAATCCAAAATCTCCTAGTCTAGCATGATGCATTGTTTTATGTGTTCAGGTGACAAGGAGGGAGGACAAGTCACTAAGAGTGCGTAGAGCACAACTCACTCTGGGATGAGGAACTCCGGGGCACAAACTTCATTGTCGAGGAAAATTGCGCAGTGGCCACTGGGAGGCAAAATTGTGCATTGAAGGACACCAGTGGTAGTTGCAAGGTGGGACCCTGAGGGGCACTTCTTCACATTTTCTGGAGGGAAGACAAAACAAAGCTGCAGGGGATCTGTTGGGTAGGTTTGTGTAGTTTCTGAGAGTAATGCAAGACAAGTAGTAGAGGATCTGCTGGGCATGTTTGCACAATTTCTAAGAGAAGTGCAAGTCAAGGTAGCAAAGGACCAGCTAGGCATGGTTGCACAGTTTTGGAGAGCAGTGCAGACCCAGGTCTTGGTGCAGTGCAGGGTTCCGATAGACAAGAAGGAGGCTTGATGAATGTGCTTGGGATTGGACATGGAGGCAGTTTCTGTGCAGTTATGGGAAGGAAGACAATTGCTCATTCCTAGGATTGCACAATGTAACTGGCCTGGAGGACAACCTCAAGCATTGCGCATTTCTGGGTGACAGAGCAGCACCACTGAGGGCTGAGACTGCGTAGTGCAACGCAATTGGGGTCCGGTGAAGTGGAGTTGTTTCGTCAAGAGATTTTCAGGAAATTGGCTAAGTGTGAAAGGGAAGTGAACTCACGAAGACTCGACATTGTGATCACACACTTAGCATACTTCGAGAACACGACGACACTGACCACTGGGACAACATAGCAAAGGATGACCCTTTGTGGGGCTATCTAGAGGTGAAAGCGACAAGTGCGACACTTGAGATAGACCGTCTGACGACCATGACGACACTTGCGCGACAATGCTTACCTCTTTGTGTGTGAGTACGACGAATGTTCACATAGCTAGGAGAACCCAAACACACAAAGACAAACCTTTGAAGTCACCAAAACAAGATCACAAGCATGACAAAGCAATCAATCATCCCAAAGATGATAGTTGGTCCAACAAGCGAAAAGGAAGCAAGACACATCGAGGAAATACATGGAATGGCTATCAGTACTTGTAACTATGCATGTCATTGAAGACAAAATGATCTGACAATGATAAGCAGTCCTTCAAGCTACACTAAGAGATGTGTTTCAAAAGATGTGCTTTGTTTTCCATACTGACCCTCCAAAGGGATATGCATCCGACGGAGTCTTCATGCAGTTCCGATCTTCTATCATACCTTGGGTTCCTTGGTCTGCTTATCTTTCTCCTCAGCTCTTTGAGAGTTATCTAGCATGTCATCCTGCCTTGTGATCACTGAGAGACACATCTGCGTAGTTTCATCGGGCAGTGACTGTTGTTGGGATGAGACCCTAGGAGGCACATCTATGCAGTTTCTGGATGCAAGGCAGACTAGGCAGCTGAGGGACAACATTGTGTAGTTTTCGGATGCAAGACACTGCTGTGGGATGAGGTTTTGGAGGACACCTCTGCGCAGTTTTTGGATGCAAGGCACTGCTGTGGGATGAGGTCCTGCAGGACACCTTTGCGTAGTTTTTGGATGCAAGGCAGATTGGGTAGCTAAGGGACAACATTGCGCAGTTTCTGGAAATAGTGGGTTCCGGTTGAGGGAAGGACATCGAAGGAAACCACTACGCAGTTTTGGATGCCAAGGGAGGCTGGGGTCTCTGTGCATTGCACAATTCCAGCATGCAAGGGGAAAAGCGTGAGGGTTGCAGATGCGAAGTGTGCAATTCTAGAAAGTTGGATGAGGCTAAGTTGCTAGGGGAACTCCAGAATTTGGCTAAGTGTGGGATCAAGGAAACTGATGTGAATAGTGATAGAACTTGATTACGATCACACACTTGAACACTTAGTGATGCAACATAGACCATCCGGAACATATAAAACATACTTCGCCTAATGCAACAACCTTTATGACAAGAGTGCGTGAAGTGAGTGCGAGACACGTCTATGTGATGAGAACAACTCATACGCACAAAGATTTCCCCTTAAATCAGAAATAACTTCCCTTTGCATGACAAACAATAATCCCCATGCCCAAAGATGACACATGCTGTATAAGATAAAGCGTGAATGACTCTTAGGATCAAAGAGGGGAGCTTGAGATCATCAACTTACCAATAAATGACTAAGGAACGATTGATCACAGGATCCACAATATGCTTCGAAATTTGAGTACAGGACAAAATTTTGGAGGGTGTTGTAGCCCCTACAACAAGACCATCCGGAACATATAAAACATATTTCGCCTAATGCAACAACCTTTATGACAAGAGTACATGAAGTGAGTGCGAGACACGTCTATTTGATGAGAACAACTCATACGCACAAAGATTTCCCCTTGAATCAGAACAAACTTCCCTTTGCATGACAAACAATAATCCCCGTGTGTTAAATTATGGTATGTTCTATGCTTAGAGCAATTTACTTATTTTTCTTTTTATTAGCCACAGATTAGCAATCACATATACATTAAGTAAAGTGCAGATAGAACATTAAATGATCAACCGAAAACAAGCCAAGACAAGAGACACAAGATGTGGCAGCTAGCCAAGGACAAACCCCAAATTGGGGAAACCCTTTGATCAAATCTTCTCTTATCTTCAATAGTTCAGCAGAGAGAAATAGTACAAAATTAGAATTCTGTAATTTTATATCAGCAACAAGAAACCCTAGATCAGCAAAGTCAAACTTGGTCAAACTGCTTGAAATTGACATCTAAAATACTTGGTCAATTTCTGGTCAACTTGTCCTCGAACAACCCCAAAAGTTCAGTCCAAGTGCAGATTTTTGAAGTCAACTGCAACCCTAAACTAGGGCAGTCAATACTGGTCAAACCAGAGGTCAGATCACCTCGATTTTTGTGCCAAAAATTGCGGCCTACCGAGGAGAGGCAACCACACCCAATCCGCACTTCTAGAAAGGTCAATGCTGGTCAAAGATGACTTGCTGTCCTTGTTCTGCATCCTCTTTGCCCTAGGATGTCTTCCTTTTAGCCACACGTGTGTGAGAGAGAGAGAGAGAGAGAGAGGGAGAGAGAGAGACTCTTTCTGCGCAGGAGAGAGAGATGTGTGTGAGAGTGAAGTGTTCAAATGAGGAGAATGCTCCTTGTATTTATATGCAAAACGTTGAGGTTGAATAGACATGACTGTTAGGCTTCTGAGCCTACATAAGTCGCTGGCCAACTTGACAATTTGTCCATAATCAAAATAAATTCATATCTTCATAAATACTTATCAGAATCAGATGATCTTTAGATCAATCTTACACCTCTCGACGAGAGGAATCTAAGAAAAATATCAGCCGCCATAAATAAGGTGATCCACATGGAGTTTGGCCCTAGTTGCCAATTTATCACTCCCTCTCAACTAGGGAGAACTTCATCTGCAATCTGTCAGACTGTCACTGCTATCCATCCATCAAATGCACTGTCCTGTACAGCTTGACCCCACTTTGCTCTGCTCTGCTTTGTTCTGTTTTGCTCTGATCGAACTATGAAGAAGAAGAAATGATCGAGGATGTATCATACCATCCTCCACTGACCCGAAGTCAGTCTCAGAGTGTGTACCACTCTCACTGATCCCAGATCAATGATACAATGATGCGTCCATCAATAGAACTACTATGGTCCCTATCATTTCCTTGCTCATTGATCAGATGAGAGGTACTTCCCATGAGTCCCAGACTGCATGGGTAGGATGCCTCGACAGGAGAACTAATCATCCTGTCCACAGGAGAACGAACCGTCCTGTCTAGTGGATGCCACAGAGAACTAATCATCCTGGCCTACAGGAGAACTAATCATCCTGCTCAACAGTTGCCACGAAGAACGAATCATCCTGGCCCATAGGAGAACTAATCATCCTGTTCCACAGTAGCCACGGGGTATCACAGGGGAAGGTCGAACCTTTACCCTGTACATAGTGCACCACTAGGGGATGGTGAGTCGCACTGTGGTCACATGTCGCTCCAAGAAGTACCTCGCGCCCCCTGGAGCTCCCAGAGATCAATACATGATACTGGACCCTCATAAGAGGGTCTCTGAATGACACCAAGTCGTTCTCGGAAAGTCAGGGATTTGACCTTTCCTAGGGGCTTTGTTAGAATGTCGGCGACCTGTTCATCTGTACTGATATGTTGGAGCCTTATTGCTCCTCGCTGCACCATATCTCGAATATAGTGGTACCTGATATCGATATGCTTGGAGCGATCATGAAATATGGGATTTTCTGATAAACGGATCCGCTTTGGTTGTCACATAGAATCACGGTGGTATCCAAAGTAAATCCAAATAGCACACATAAGAGCTTTTGCAACCAGACTACCTCACAGGAGGCCATGCTAGCAGCAATGTACTCTCCCTCCACGGTGCTCAAAGCCACTAACTTCTACTTCCTGCTCATCCAGGATATCGAGGCAGATCCCAAAGAGAAACAGCATCCGGAAGTGTTCTTTCGGTCCACCACACTGCCTGCCCAATCAACATCAATATACCCAAGTAGTCTCACATCTCCGGTAGTGTATCTCAACCTATGAGTGATTGTGCCATGAAGATAACTCAGTAGGTTCTTGGCACCAATCCAATGTAAGTGGTGAGGCTCAACCATATGTTGACTCAATGTGTTGACTGCAAAGCATATATCTGGACGGGAGTTCACCAAGAACATTAATGCTCCGACGAGTTGACGATACTCGGTAGCATTCCGTAAAACAGGTTCGGCAGCACTACCGCTTAACTTCTTGAAGTCAAGCTCCATCGGGTTAGTTACAGGCTTGCAGTCCACCATGCCGAATCTTTCCAATATCTTCACCACATATTTTCCTTGAGATAAGAAAATCTCCCCTGGTTTCTGCCAGACTTCCAGTCACAAGAAGTAGTGCATGAGTCCTAGGTCTTTCATCTCAAACTCAGAAGCCAACGCCCTCTTACATTCGTGAATGAGAGGGTCTGCACCTGTTAGAAATAGGTCGTCAACATAAAGCACCAGTATGAGAGGCTTGTTATCTATAATCTTAAAGTAAAGGTTAGGGTCGACTTCAATCCTAGTGAATCCCAACTTCATCAAGTAGCTATCGATTCTCTCATACCATGCTCGGGGTGCTTGCTTTAGCCCATAGAGGGCTTTCTTCAACCTGCACACATGAGATTCTAGATCATAAATCTCAATTCCTTCGGGTTGCTCCACATAGACCTCCTCTTTGATTGAACCATGTAAGAACGCAGTCTTGACATCCATGTGATGTAGGTTCCATCCTTGCGAAGCAGCAAGGTCTATGGTTGAGCCGATGGTGGTATATCGGGCAATAGGTGCAAATATTTCGTCATAGTCTATAGCCTCCTATTGGGAGAAGCCACGGGCGACAAAATGAGCCTTATACTTTTCCGTACTTCCATCAACTGCATGCTTTATCTTGTAAAGCCATTTTGAAGTGACAACGACTTTGTCCTGGGGTTTGGGGACCACATCTTAGACATCGTTTTTCATAATGGACTCATATTCCTCGGTCATAGCATCCTTCCATACTTGATGCTTGATGGCATCTGTGAATGATGAAGGCTCATTTTGGATGATCGTGCTCATGATGGTCAGGTATCCTTGATATCTGTTTGGCTTCTTACTTTCACGGAAGGTTCCTCGGGGTGCAATGTGTCCTTCAGCATCATCAAGTGTCCCCCTAAGCCATGAAGGCCTCTTCCTAGAAGAGGAAGGCTCTTGTGGAGGAGGATCAATAGGATCCATAGGTTCTTCCACATCAGGCATCGTCTCATCTTCCTTTTCCTTCGATTCACTGGTGTCAGCTCCTTTAGATCCTCTTAGAGTAGGAAGATTGTCTACTTTTCTAAGAGCCATATCTTTGTCAACAGTGACATCATGGCTAATCTCGACTTCTCTTTGACCAACCACAGATTCTATAGACCTTAGTATTTTTGCTATAGTCCACGAAGATTCCTTTCTTTCCAGATGCACCCAATTTATTCCTTTTCTCCTTTGGCACACGAAAATATACAGGGCTTTCAAAAATTCTAAAATGAGATACGTCAGGTTTCTTACCAGTGAACATATCTTCGGGAGTCTTGGAACCCAATGTTTGATGAGGGCATCGGTTTTGTACATATACGGCGGTGTTTGCAGCTTCAGCCCATAAAAACTTCGAAAGTATTTGATCATGGAGCATAGCACGAACAACTTCCACAATCATATGGTTCTTCCTTTCCACCACACCATTCTGCTCAAGAGTATATGGTGTAGTAGTCTCCCTCTTAATGCCAGCGTCATTGCAAAAGTCATGAAACTCATTGGATTCATATTCAGTTCCATTATCAGTCCTTAAGGTCTTGATCTTCTTCTCGGTTTGATTCTCGATCAAGGCTTTGAAGTGTTGAAACTAGGAGAACACTTCATCCTTCTTTTTCAAGAAGTATATCCAAGTCTTGCGAGAATAATCATTAGGAAAAGTGAAGTAATATGAATATCCTCCCAAGGAGTTCATAGGCATCATACCAGCTATGTCTGAGTGAACCAACTGCAGTATATCAGAGGTCTTGCTTTGGCTTGAGGGGAATGGTCCCCTTTTGAGCTTTCCTTCGGCAAATTCAGGACATACACCTTCTTGTTCTACTCGGAATTTGGGCATCCCTGTCACCATTTGTCTCACATCGGGTAGAGCTTTATAATGAAGGTGAGCAAACCTTTGATGCCATAGTTCGGATTGAAGAGATGTGTCACAAGACATAACACCTAGCGGACTTCCTCCGACCTGATATAATGAATCAACTCGAAACCCAAGAGTGAAGGCGTCATTAATATTCTTTTTCCACACGTACCTTGCCATCGCTGAAGGCTACCTGTAGCCTTTGTCTTCCATAGCCGAAGTAGACACCAGGTTCTTTTTGAGATCAGGTACATATAATTCATCTTGTAGGTGGATTATATTACCCTGATTCAATTGAAGAGTGACATTTCCGATGCCTTTCACGAGATATTTTGAATTATCTCCAAGAACAATTTCCAGGTTGGTTTCCTTCTGTATCAGATTATAGAGAGCTTCTTTGTAACCAGTGAAGTGCCTTGAGGCACCACTATCAATAAGCCAATTTCCCAACGAGATGCTGGTAAATAATATTCATCTTGCTTATTGTTAACGGTGTTAGATTCATACCTGGGATTTCTTGCCTTCTTGAATGGTTGCCCTCTTCCTTGATTTCCGACACTTCTTTTGCCTTTGCCATTTGACCTACGATTCCTTTGATTGCCTTGAGAGGGATTTTGATCATCGTCTCGGTGTGAGTTCCTTTTATCAAGGCACTCCCTTGCATAGTGACCTGTTTTATTGCAATTGTAACATCGTCCTTTTCTTCCACCCTTTGGTCCAGCCTTTCCTTTGAATTTAGCCCCGTAATTGTTTCTTCTTTTAGCATGAGAAGAAAAGGCAGCAGGATGACCTTTAGGCTTTAAGTATGGGCATTTCTTGCTCTTCCATCCTTGTTTCTTCTTGAATGCATCTCGCCATTAATTCCTCAAATCCAGGAATCACATTATTGTTGAGAAGAGTAGTCCTGAATATATACCATTCAGATGGTAGTCTTCCAAGAGTTGTGAGTGTCATTTCCCTGTCAGGAATTACTTCCCCAATAGATAGGAGATCGTTCTTGATCTCGGTGATCCTTAAGAAAAATGCTTGCATACTTTCATCTTTGCCCTTCTTAATTTCCTTCAGCTTATTTTTAAGAAACAAGACTTGATTTGCATCATTAACTTTAAATAAACTCACCAGTCTATCATAGATTTCCTTGGAGGTGTCTAGTTCGGAAACATAGGCCACCAAGAGTTTGTCGATAGAGTCCCAGATGATCTTCCTTGCTTTGACTTCTCCCTTGGTCCATTTTTTCTTAGTAGCACCGGATGCATTTGATGGAGGCTCAACAATTCTGCCTCTCACATGGTCCAATACTTCTTGCTCTTCTAATGTTAGATCGAGAGACATCTTCCATCCGTGATAGTCAGACTTCTCATGGAGTTTGTCTTCAGCAGGGAAGTGTGTTGAAGACCCCATGTTTTAAGATTGTTGATTGCTCTTGCTCTTGCTTGGGCTTTGTCTTCACCTTAGCTCTGATACCATGTTAAATTATGGTATGTTCAATGCTTAGAGCAATTTATTTATTTTTCTTTTTATTAGCCACAGATTAGCAATCACATATACATTAAGTAAAGTGCCGATAGAACATTAAATGATCAACCGAAAACAAGCCAAGACAAGAGACACAAGATGTGGCAGCTAGCGAGGGACAAACCCCAAATTGGGGAAACCCTTTGATCAAATCTTCTTTTATCTTCAATAGTTCAGCAGAGAGAAATAGAACAAAATCTGAATTCTGTAATTTTATATTAGCAACAACAAACCCTATATCGGCAAAGTCAAACTGGCTGAAATTGACCTCTAAGATACTTGGTCAATTTCTGGTCAACTTGTCCTCGAACAACCCCAAAAGTTTAGTCAAAGTGCAGATTTCTGAAGTCAACTGTAGCCCTAAACTAGGGCAGTCAATACCGGTCAAACCAGATGTCAGATCACCTCGATTTTTGTACCAAAAATTGCGGCTTGCCTAGGAGAGGCAACCACACCCAATCTGCACTTCTAGAAGGGTCAACGTTGATCAAAGATGACTTACTGTCCTTTTTCTGCATCCTCTTTGCCCTAGGATGTCTTCCTTTCAGCCACACGTGTGAGAGAGAGAGAGACTCTTTCTGCGTAGGAGAGAGAGAGAGATGTGTGTGATAGTGAAGTGTCCAAATGAGGAGAATGCTCCTTGTATTTATATGCAAAACGTTGAGGTTTAATAGACATGACTGTTGGGCTTCTGAGCCTACATAATTTGCTGGCCAACTTGACAATTTGTCCATAATCAAAATAAATTCATATCTTCATAAATACTTATCAGAATCGAATGATCTTTAAATCAATCCTACACCTCTCGACAAGAGGAATCTACGAAAAATATCAGCAGCCATAATAAGGTGACCCACATGGAGTTTGGCCCTAGTTGCCAATTTTAACACCATGCCCAAAGATGACACATGTTGTATAAGATAAAGCGTGAATGACTCTTAGGATCGAAGAAGGGAGCTTGAGATCATCAACTTACCAATAAGTGACTAAGGAACGATTGAACACAGGATCCACAATATGCTCCGAAATTTGAGTACAGGCCAAAATTTTGGAGGGTGTTGCAACCCCTACAACAAGACCAAGAACTTCCCTTTCAGCAAAGCCTTGGTGAGGATATTTACTATCTGTTGATCTATCGAAATGTGGAGGAGGCTAACGGCGCCACTCTACACCATATCATGGTCCACGGATGTAATGATATCTAATCTCAATATGCTTGGACATGTTGTGAAACATAGGATTCTCTAACAGACGAATCCCATGACTATCATGTCCAGAACTTGCTCAAATGGCTCTCCAAAGAACTTCCTCAACCAAACTTCTTCAGCGCTCGCCAGGCTGGCTGCAATATACTCGGCCTCAACAGTGCTAAGGGCTATAGATTTATGCTTCCTGCTCATCCACGATATCATGGCAGATCCTAGACTAAAACAACATTCGAAAGTACTCTTCCTGTTGACAAAACTATTAGCCTAATCTACATTTGTATATCCATGTAGTCTAACATCTTCAATGACATTTCTCAATCCAATGTTAATAGTCCCATGTAGATATCTCAATGCATGCTTGGCAACAACCTAATGTACGTGGTGAGGCTCAGTCATAAACTGTCTCAAAGTGTTAACTGTGAAGCATATGTCATGGCGAGTTTTTACAAGATACATCAGGGCACCAACTAGTTTTCTATACTCCGAGGGGTTTGCTAGGTCTGGTCCGACAACCTCTGCAAAGAGCTTCTTGAAATTCATCTCCAAAGGTGTAGGCGAGGACTTGCACTCAACCATGCCAAATCTTTCCAACAATTTTACAACATATTTTCCTTATGAAAGGAAAGTCTCGCCTGGATTTTTCCATACTTCTATTCCTAGGAAATAGTGCATCAAACCAAGGTCTTTCATCTTGAACTCAAAGCCAACTCCCTCTTACATTCTAGAATGAGAGGGTCTGCAACTGCCATGGATAAGTCATCAACATATAATACCAAAATGAGAGGCAAACCTTGGATTGTTTTGAAGTACAAGTTTGGATCATCATTGCTCCTTGTGAATCCCAACTTCATCAAGTAGCTGCCAATACGAGCATACTAAGCATGAGGGGCTTGTTTCAATCCATAGAGAGCTTTCTTGAATCGACATACATGGGTCTTCCTGTCATGAACTTAAAATCCTGGAGGTTTTTCAACATGCACTTTTTGTAGCAAACCATGTAAGAAAGTAGTATTCACATTCATTTGATGAAGAGTCCATCCCTGAACTACAACAAGGGCTACTATTGAACGAATGGTTGTATATCGGGCCACCAGAGCAAATAAATCATCGTAATCTTCTCCATCCTTTTGGGAGAATCCACGGGCTACGAAGGTTTTTCAATGCTTCCATCAACCCCATGCTTGATCGTATAGAGCCATTTCGAAGTCACCATTGATTTCCTTTTAGGTCTTGGCACAACATCCCATACGTCGTTCTTCATGATTGACTCGTATTTTCCGGCCATGGCATCTTTCCAGACTTGTTCTTTCATGACTTCTTCAAAGGTACGAGGCTCTGCTTGAATCATATTGCTCATAGCTACAACATATGCTTGGTACCTGCATGGCTTCTTGTTTTCCCTGAAAGTTTTACGAGCAACAACATGTTTTTCAACATCTTGTAGTGTGTCCTTGAGCCAAAGTGGTCTTTTCCTCGTAGGGGGATCACATGGAGGAGGATCCAAAGGGTCCATAGGCTCCATGGGATCATGAATGATGTCCTTCTCGGATTCAAGCACAAAACGACCTTCTAGAATACCCATATCATCACTCTTGGTTTCAGGAGGATGAGGTGGAGGGAGGTCCCTTGCTTTTCTAAGGGCAACATCTTCATCTGTTAATTTCAACCTTCCTTTGACCATAAATATATATTCTAAATGCCTTAGAATCTTCACTATATCCAACAAACATACCTTTTTCTTCCTGTGGCTTCTAGCTTGTTTCTTTTGTCCTTCGGCACATGGAAGTATATGGGGCAACCAAAAATTCCGGAGACGACCAGTATCAAGCTTGACACCTGTGAATACTTCCTCAGGGGTCTTATTTACCAAAGCTTGATGAGGCAACTTGTTTTGAACATATACCGCTGTGTTTGTTGCTTCAGCCTAAAGGAACTTTGGAAACTTTTGATCATGGAGCATGGCTCAGACAACTTCTACAATGGACCTATTCTTGCTCTCAACCACTCCATTTTGTTCGGGAGTGTAAGGTACATTGGTCTCCTTCTTAATTCCTTCCTTCTTGCAAAAGTATATAAATTCATTTGAGATGTGTTCCCCGTCGTTGTCGGACCTGAAGATCTTTATTTTCTTCCTTGTATGATTTTCAACCAAAGCCTTGGTTGAACTCCTTGAATATTTCGAGTGCCCCATCCTTGTGCTTCAAATAGTATATCCATGTCTTCCTTGAGAAATCGTCGGTGAAGGTGATGTAATAAAGATGATTCCCAGAATCCCAAGTGAATGCATGAAGATTGGACCACATATATCAGAATGAATGAGATGAAGGATGTCTTTTGTCTTGTTTTCGTTGGAGGGGAGTGGTCCCCTTGTCTTCTTTCCACTGGCACACCCAGGGCATACTCCATCATGTTGAGCTTGAACATTGGGGATCTCGGAGACCAACTTCTTTAATTTTGGAATAACATCATAATGTAGGTGGGCCAGCCTTCGGTGCCACAACTCGCTTTGATGATTTGTATTATGGACCATAGCTAGAAGGGGTCTTCCAGTGACTCTATAGAGTCCTTTAGACCTAGATCCCAATGTGAAGGCATTTCTCATAAAGGATCCAACAGGCTAAGTGAGTACTTTTCCTTTGATGAATGCAACCCTCATTCCTTTTTCCTCCAAGGCAGATATTGATACTAAATTCTTCTTCAATCCCGGCACATATATCACATCATGAAGAAAAACAGATTCCCCAGAGTTCAGATCAAATTTGATAGAACCAAAGCCCTTTACGGGATGAGTGGTATTGTCACCAAGAATAATGTTCAAATTGATCTCCTTCTCTACCAAATAGAGAATTATATCCGGAGAAGTGATGAGAGGCCCCGCTATCAACCAACCAACTATCCCAAAAATCCAGAGGAGATGAACTAGATAATGTGGAAATAAGAATATATTCTGATTGATTAGTAGCATTACTTTCACACCTGGAGTTCCTTGACCTCTTTGGTAGATGATAGCTATCTTCACGATCATCGGGAGAGTCTCTTCTTCTTTCATTCCTTCTTCCACTTCTTCTATCATCTCTTCTTTCATATGACCTATTGTTGTTGAAGCCACAATTATTGTTGTAGGACCTTGAAGAATTTCTTCTTGTAGCATCTCTCTTTTCGGGACAGTCTCGAGCATAATGACCCTTTCGATGACAATTGTAGCATTCAGCATCTCTATCTCGTCTTCTTGAATCCTTAGAATCTCGATTGGATTGAAAATATCTCTTAAAGAATCAATAATAATCTTCTTTGCTTTAATATAAGATTTCTTATACTTGGACTTGACAGCTTAAGAAACATTTTCTGGTTCTGGTGAAATCTTTCCTTCCACGTACTCCAAGACATCGTACTTATCTAAGGTGACATTGATCCTGGTCTTCCATGCTGCAAAGCCAGATGAGTCATCTGGTTTTTCATTATCCTTGAAATAAGGGTCTACCAATACTGTACAAGGGACCCATCTAAACTGAAATAAGACCTCGATCAATCGTTTCCAAAACACCTATAACAGGATAATAGGCTTGATTGGTTCCCCACTCTTCAGGTGCTTTCATTAGTTCGCCACTCATCCATCAATGGAATGTGATCAGTCCAAAAGAAGCATCTTCCTCCTCTTTCAATGAGGTTGGTTGTTGTTCTGGCTATTGCAAACAACCAGCCTGGTTCACAGACGAAAGGAACATCTCGCAACCGGTTGAATATTTGCAAAAATAGAGAATATTACCAAAAAAATTTCCCCTTTCAATCAGCTGCTTAGAAGATGGATGCTCTTGTTCTATGTCCTTTAGGCTTGTCTTCACCTCAGCTTTGATCCCATGTTAATTTTTCATCAATTGTTTTATGCTGCAACTATTACTTCAGCAATATCCAATAGCATCCAATTTAACAATTTCCAATTTTTCAATTTAACCAATGACTGTAGAGCAATAGTAGATGGAACAATTATACAGATGCACAATGAAAGACGGGCAAGAGACAAGAGACACAAAATTTGGTCAATGACAAGAGAAAAACCCCACAAGAGGGAAAACTCTTTGCAAATCTTCTTCTATTAGATTGTCTTCAAATGTTCAGCAGAGAGAGTACATCATCCGAGAGTCAAAGTCAAACTTTGACTAGCCAATATCAAAAACCAATATACAATATTCAATCAATCTTATGTCAAATCAGTATGCCAATGTCAAAATGATGAGGAAGAGTCAAATCTGGTCAACTGTTGAATGTGCAAAAAGTCAACAGCAGTTGACTGCCCTAACCAGTCAAGTTAACAGCAGTAAAATCATGGTCAAATCTGCTTCATTTTAATTTGGTCATAGCCCAGTCAATGCGGCCTCTTTTGCTGGTCAAAGATCAGTCGAAACAGCTCCAAAAACTTCTGTCCAACTTGGTCAATGGAGAGAGAAAAAGTACAGCTCTGTTCTGCGGTCAACAGAACTCAAACATCTCAAAATGCCTCGGTTTTGGAGCCCAAAAATGCAGCCTGATGGGACAGACCTTTTCCAAAAAATTCAAAGTAAAAAGTCTCCTTTTGACTCCTGGTCAACACTGGTCAAACTTCAACTGCGGAAAAGTCAACGATGGTCAAAGGTGTTCTAGCTGCTTCAGAATTTCGCCCTTCCTTCCTCACTGAATTCAGCCTCCTTAATCAGATAAAACCCAAGAAACCAAGCCAAACCATTGGCCCAATCATCAAAGGTCAAAGATGCGAAAGGGAGAAGTCAAAGATGCCTCCAAACCCTCGCACATGTGAAGAAGAATAGAGCTGCCTTTAACCTGTATGAACCAAACAATTGAAGAGAGAAGAAGAATGTGTATTGTGTGATGTCCAAATGAGGCAAGAGGGTACTTGTATTTATATGCAACTTGAGGGGTGTCATTTTGTCCATGAGATGTGCCATTTGACCCAAGGCCGACCTTGATAATTTACTATTTGTGGGCTTGACTTCAAAAATCCACTTTTCTTTATTCGAATTGAGTGCTTCAAAAGTCAATTTTGGTCCTCTTGAAAAGAGGAATTCAATGCAATGATTATCTTTATCAAATGAGCTGTCCAAAGTGGAATTTGGCCCTAGTTGCACAATTTAACAGTAACTGGCAGCCAAAATACTGGCTGGCAAACCTAAGGGACACTGGGACTTGATCCTAAGATCTCCAAGAACTTTTGCGCAAGAGCAGCTACCAATTGAGCCAACCCTTGGGGCTTTTTCTATTGGAGTTCTGGCTGTTTGAATTTTGAAGATTAAAGTACATGTTTTAGTCAATTAAGATTAAGTTACTCTTTTACTTGGTAGGATTGTGATCAAATGATCACTATTCTTGTTGTAAGTACTAATTAAAGCTAGCTAGAGTTGACTTCCAAATTCCATTACATTTTCTATCCTGCTGCCTAAAAAAGAAAGATGATTGGAAGTACCTCTACCTAGAAATTTTGTTGGCGCTTGTATAAAGAGAGAACCCTTGAAAGTTTGTATTTTGGGTGATTTTGTGTTGCAATATATGTTTATTTAACATGGATTGGAATTTATGGATTATAAAGAAATTAATGCTAATGTTTACTCTTACAACAAAATCTACCATCTACAAAAAGTGTAAAGTCCCAATTGCCAAGGTGTTAGTTTGGTGCAACTTAGGAAGGCTACCCACTGTCACCTTAGTGGCTCTTCCTCTCTTTTGGTTCACTCTTCTCCAACTCAAGGGACCCTACCCAAAATGAGAAATGCCAAGGCTATGGAGTGGGGGTCTTAGGTGATGTAGGAAGAGTAATCCTTAACAAAATGTATGGTTGGAGTATATGAAAGGGAAATGGCATAAGGACAAGATAGGCAAATGAAGGACAAAAACAATGGATGAAATTGAAAAAAGATGGAAGGAAACCAGTGCCTATCAGTCATGGGCTAATGGAGTCATATGGGATTAGATAAATGAGTGAACTAGTGTCACAAACAACTATTTTGAAGTAGGTCATATGGTAGAAAAAGGTTGTTTACTATCTTCCACCAATTAGTAGATTTAGAAATCAATTGATACATTCATCTTTAAGTTGTGTACTTTAGGTAGAAAGAGCCTAATTTGATACATTTGAACCTTAACTATTTGGTGGAATCTGTTGTAGAAAACTAGTCTTAGAGGCTAAGATTGTTACTCATCAATCAAATTATAAAGGTGCTGTTTTATGGATGAAATGTGCTTTAGAATCTACATTTGAGTTGATAGAAGAAAGGAAAAGAAGTGCAGAAATAAAAAAAGAAAAAGGTAAAAGGGAGAACCTCTTCAAATTGCTTTGCTTCTAGATGAATAAATTCATTTTTAAGCCTTTATGAAAGAATGACCACAGGAAGAACCCACAACAACATGAAAAACAAATTAATGAGCGTAAATAAACCATAGCTTAAATTGTATCAATACCTTCAACTTCCATTAATCTTCAAGTACTAGTATGAAAGTGCTCCATCAAGCTTCGATTCCTAAGCTTGATACTTCATCACTTCTCTAGCTACTTAATCCCTAATAACCAATTACAATTGAAATAGAGAGAAACTCCTCTTTATATAAAGTGAGTTGAGTATCTCATACAATAAAATATATGTTAATTTATGGTATGTTCTATGCTTAGAGCAGTTTACTTCAATTTTTCTTATTAGCCACTGTTTAGCAATCACATAAACATAAATTAAAGTGTAGATAGAACATTAATAGATCGACAAAAAGCAAGCCAAGACAAGAGACACCAGATGTAGTGGCTAGCCAGGGACAAACCCCAATGCGGGGAAACCCTTTGATCAATTCTTCTTTAATCTTCAATAGTTCAGCAGAGAGAGAAATAGTACAATAGTACAGATCTGTAATTTTTATGACAGCAGTTATAGAAGCCCTAACCAGCACTTGCAAAGTTGATCAAATGGTTCACAAATAGCCTAGAGTCAACCTTAGTCAACTCAGTTTTCAACAGCAATGAAGGACAGCCCGAAACAGCCCAAAAGGAATGGTGGAAACTGGTCAACGTCTAGGCAGCCCTGCGGTCAGCCCTAACCAGTCAGCGCTGGTCACTTCGTGAGTCAAATCAGGTCCATGGGCAGCAGATCAGGATTGCGGCTTGCTTGAGGGAGACTCCCCACACTAGGCCACAGTCAAAATGGCTTCCTCGCTGGTCAACTCAGTCCTCTCTTGCTTGCTGCACCCAGGTCAATGAAAGTCAACGCAGAACCGACCTGTGTCCTCCTCCTTGCTGTGTCTTCCTTGCCTCCTTGCTGCGTCCTTCTTCTCCCGCGTTAGCTGCTCTTTGTTAACCCAAAAGTAAGGAGAGTGAGAGAGAAGACAAGATGAGATGAGATAATGACTCAACCTCACTTATATTTATATGAAATGCTGGGCATGTGTGCCACACACTTCGCTGCTGGCCGACCTTGACAATTTGTCAAGTAATTACAAATAAATTCATATCTTCATAAATACTTGTCAGAATCGGATGATTGTTAAATCAATCCTACACCTCTCGACAAGAGGAATAAAGGAAAAATATCAGCTGCCATAAATAAGATGACCCACGTGGAGTTTGGCCCTAGTTGCCAATTTTAACACTCCCTCTCAACTAGAGAGAACTCCATCAAATGCACTGCCCTGCTCTGTTGAACTATGAAGAAGAAGAAATAATCGAGGATGTATCATACCATCCTCTACTGACCCGAAGTTAGTCCCAGAGAGTGTGTCATACCACTCTCACTGATCCCAGATCAGTTTCATTGATCCAAGATCAATGGAGGTCATCCTAGCATAGGGAGTATGGTAGATACAACGATGCGTCCATCTATAGTACTACAATGGTCCCTAATCCCATTTCCCTGCTCATTGATTGGATGAGAGGTACTTCCCACGAGTCCAAGATTGCATGGGTAGGATGCCTCGACAGGAGAACTAATCATCCTGTCCCTAAGTCGCCATGGGGTATCATAGGGGAAGGTTGAACCTTTCACCCTGTACATAGCGCACCACTAGGGGAGGGTGAGTCGCCCTGTGGTCGCATGTCGCTCCAAGAAGTACCCCAAGCCCCCCGGAGCTCCCAGAGCTCAATGTATGCATCATACACGACCCTCATAAGAGGGTCTCTCAAAGACACCAAGTCGTTCTTGGAAAGTCAAGAATTTGACCTTTCCCAGGGGCTTTGTCAGAATGTCGGCGACCTGCTCATTTGTATCGATATGTTGGAGCCTTATTGCTCTCCTCTGCACCATATCTCGGATATAGTGGTACTTGATATCGATATGCTTGGAGTGATCATGAAATATAGGATTCTCTGATAAACGAATCTCGCTTTGGTTGTCACACAAGATCACGGTAGTATCCAATGTAAATCCAAACAACTCACTGAAGAGCTTCTGCAACCAGACCGCCTCACAAGAGGCCATACTCACAGCAATGTACTCTGCCTCAGCGGTGTTGAAAGCCACTGACTTCTTCTTCCTGCTCATCTAGGATATCGAGGCAGATCCCAAAGAGAAACAACACCCGAAAATGCTCTTTTGGTCCACCACACTCCCTGCCCAATCAACATCGGTATATCCATGTAGTTTCACATCTCCGGCAGTGTATCTCAACCCATGAGTGATTGTGCCATGAAGGTATCTCAACAGATTCTTGGCACCAATCCAGTGTGTGTGGTGAGGCTCAAATCGGGTTGACTGCAAAACATATATCTGGACGGGAGTTCACTAAGAACATCAATGCTCCGATGAGTTGACGATACTGGGCAACATTTTGTAAAACAGGTTCGGCAGCACTATCGCTTAACTTCTTGAAGTCAAGCTCCATCAGGGTAGTCACGAGCTTGCAGTCCACCATATCGAATCTCTCCAATATCTTCACCACATATTTTCCTTGAGATAGGAAAATCTCCCTTGGCTTCTACCAGACTTCTAGTCCTAGGAAATAGTGCATCAGTCCCAGGTCCTTCATCTCAAACTCAGAAGCCAACTTCCTCTTACATTTGTGGATGAGAGGGCCTGCACCTGTCAGAAAGAGGTCGTCGACATACAACACCAGTATGAGAGGTTTGTCATCTTCAACCTTAAAGTAAAGGTTAGGGTTGGCTTCACTCCTAGTGAATCCCAACTTCATCAAGTAGCTATCGATCCTCTCATACCATGCTCGAGGTGCTTGCTTCAACCCATAGAGGGCTTTCTTTAACTTGCACATGTGAGATTCCCGATCATGAATCTCAAATCCTTTGGGTTGTTCTACATAAACTTCCTTTTTGATCGAACCATGCAAGAACACGGTCTTGACATCGATCTGATGTAGGTTCCATCCTTGTGAAGCAGCAAGGGCTATGATCGAGCGGATGGTGTTATATCGGGCAACAAGTGCAAATATCTCTTCACAGTCTATACCTTCCTTCTGAGAGAAGCCATGAGCGACAAAATGAGCCTTATACTTTTTAGCACTTCCACCAGATCCATGTTTTATCTTGTAAACTCATTTCGAAGTGACAACTACTTTGTCTTAGGGTTTGGGAATCACATCCCAGACATCGTTCTTCATGATGGACTCGTATTCCTCAGTCATAGAATCCTTCCATACTTGATGCTTGACAGCTTCGGTGAACGATGAAGGCTCATTTTGAATGATCGTGCTAATGAGGGTCACGTATCCCTGATACCTGGCTGAATTCTTGCTTTCTCAGAAAGTCCCTCTGGGTGCAATGTGTCCTTCGACATCATCAAGTGTCCCCCTAAGCCATGAATACCTCTTCCTAGAAGAGGAACTTTCTTACGGAGGGGGATCAATAGGATCCATAGGTTCTTCTACATCGGGCATCGTCTGATCTTCCTTTTCCTTTGGTTTCCTGGTGTCAACTTCTTCAGATTTCCTTAGTATAGGAAGATTGTCAACTTTGCTAAGAGCCATATCTTCGTCAAAGGTAACATCATGGCTAATCTTGACTTCCCTTTGACCAGCCACATAGATTCTATAGCCCTTAGTATTTTCGCTATAACCCACGAAGATTCCTTTCTTTCCAGATGCACCCAATTTATTCCTCTTTCGGCACATGAAAATATACAAGACTTCCAAAAATTCTAAAATGAGATACGTCAGGTTTCTTTCTAGTGAACATCTATTCGGGAGTTTTGGAACCCAATGCTTGATGAGGGCATTGGTTTTGAACATATACGGCGGTATTTGCAGCTTCGGCCCATAGAAACTTCGGAAGCCTTTGATCATGGAGCATAGCACAAACAGCTTCCACAATCATACGATTCTTCCTTTCCGCCACACCATTCTGCTCAAGAGTATATGGTGTTTTAGTCTCCCTCTTAATGCGAGCCTCTTTGCAAAAGTCATGGAACTCATTGGATTCATACTTAGTCCCATTATCAGTCCTTAAGATCTTGATCTTCTTTTCGGTTTGATTCTCGATCAAGGCTTTGAAGTGACAAAACTAGGAGAACACTTCATCCTTCTTTTTCAAGAAGTATATCCAAGTTTTGTGAGAATAATCATTTGTAAAAGTGAGGTAATATAAATATCCTCCCAAAGAATTCATAGGCATCATACTAGATATGTCAGAGTGAACCAACTGCAATATATCAGAGGTCTTACTATGGCTTGAGGGGAATGGTCCCCTTTTGAGCTTTCCTTCGGCACATCCCGGACAGATGCCTTCTTGCTCTACTTTGAACTCAGGCATCCCTGTAACCATTTGTCTCATATCGGGTAGACTTTTATAATGAAGGTGAGCAAACCTTCGATGCCATAGTTCGGACTGAAGAGATGTGTCACAAGACATGACACCCAACGGACTTCCTCTGACCTGATATAGTGAATCAAGTCGAAACCCAAGAGTGAAAGCATCTTTAAAATTCTTTTTCCATAAGCGTACCTTGCCATCGATGAAGGCCACCTTGTAGCCTTTGTCTTCCATTGTTGAAATGGACACCGAGTTCTTTTTGAGATAAGGTACATATAAGACTTCTTGCAAATGAATTGTATTGCCCTTATTCAATTGTAGAGTAACATTTCCTACGCCTTTCACTGGATATTTGGAGTTGTCCCCAAGAACAATTTCCAGGTTGGTCTCCTTCTCTATTAGATTAGAGAGAGCTTCTTTGTAACCAGTGAAGTGCCTTGAAGCACCACTATCAATAAGCCAATTTACCACAAAGTCCGGGGCAACAGTGGTAGAGAGGGCCGCTGGTAGATAATATTCATCTTGTTTATTGTTAACAATGTTAGATTCATACATGGAGTTTCTTGCCTTCTTGGAGGGTTGACCACTTCCTTGATTTTCGGCATTCGTCTTTCCTTTGCCATTGAACATGCCATTCCTTTGATTGCCTCGGGAGTGATTTTGATCGTCGTCATGATGTGTGTCCTTTCTATCAGGGCACTCCCTCACATAGTGGCCAATTTTGTTGTAAATGTAACATCTTCCTTTTCTTCCATCCTTCGGTCTGGCCTTTCCTTTAGATTTAGACCTGGAATTGTTTCTCCTTTTAGCATGAGAGCAGAAAGTAGTGGGATTGCCTCTAAGTGCAGGCATTTCCTGCTTTTCCATCCTTGTCTCTTCTTGAATGCATTTCGCCATCAATTCCTCAAATCTAGGAATTACATTATTGATGAGAAGAGTGGTTCTGAGTATATACCATTCAGATGGGAGCCCTTCAAGAGTTGTGATGGTCAGTTCCCTGTCAGGAATGACTTCCCCAATTGATAGGAGATCATTCTTGATCTTGGTGATCCTTAAGAAGTATGCTTGCATACTCTCATCTTCACCCTTCTTAATTTCCTTCAGCTTATTCTTAAGGAACAAAACTTGATTTGCATCATTAACTTTAAATAAGCTTACCAGTCTATTGTAGATTTCCTTGGAGGTGGTCAGCTCGGAAACATAGGCCACCGGGCACTTGTAGATAAAGTCCCGGATGATCTTCTTTGCTTTGACTTTTCCCCTGGTCCACTTGTTCCTTGTAGCAGCAGATGCATTTGATGGAGGCTCAATGATTCTGCCTCTCACATGATCCAACACTTCCCGCTCTTCTAATGTGAGATCGAGAGACATCTTCCATCCATGATAGTCAGACTTCTCACGGAGCTTGTCTTCAGCGGGGAAGTGTGATGAGGACCCCATGAAGTCTTTGAGATTGCTTCAACAATCTTCGGTGATTGCTCTTGCTCTTGCTTGGGCTTTGTATTCTCCTCAACTCTGATACCATGTTAATTTATGGTATGTTCTATGCTTAGAGTAGTTTACTTCAATTTTTCTTATTAGCCACTGTTTAGCAACCACATAAACATAAAGTAAAGTGCAGATAGAACATTAATAGATCGACAGAAAACAAGCCAAGACAAGAGACACCAGATGTGGTAGCTAACCAGGGACAAAGCCCAATGTGGGGAAACACTTTGATCAATTCTTCTTTAATCTTCAATAGTTCAACAGAGAGAGAAATAATACAAATGTACAAATCTGTAATTTTTATGACAGCAGTAATAGAAGCCCTAACCAGCACTTGCAAAGTGGATCAAATGGTTCACAAATAGCATAGAGTCAACCTTAGTCAACTCAACCGTCAACAACAATGAAGGATAGCCCGAAACATCACAAAAGGAATGGTCAAAACTGGTGAACGTCTAGGCAGCCTTGCGGTCAGGCCTAACCAATCAACGCTTGTCACTTCTTGAGTCAAATCAGGTCCATGGGCAGCAGATCAGGATTGCGGCTTGCTTGAGGGAGACTCCCCACACTAGGTCGTAGTCAAAATGGATCCCTTGTTGGTCAACACAGTCCTCTCTTGCTTGCTGTACCTAGGTTAACGAAAGTCAACACAGAACAGACCTGCATCCTCCTCCTTGCTGCGTCTTCCTTGCCTCCTTGCTGTGTCCTCCTCCCGCGTTAGCTGCTCCTTGTTAACCCAAAAGTAAGGAGAGTGAGAGAGAAGAAGACAAGATGAGATGAGATAATGACTCAACCTTACTTATATTTATATGAAACGTTGGGCATGTGTGCCACACACTTAGCTGCAGGCCGACCTTGACAATTTGTCAAGTAATTACAAATAAATTCATATCTTCATAAATACTTGTTGGAATCGGATGATTGTTAGATCAATCCTACACCTCTCGACGAGAGGAATCAAGGAAAAATATCAGCTGCCATAAATAAGATGACCCACATGGAGTTTGGTCCTAGTTGCGAATTTTAACAATATATTATCTTTCTAACTAACTTCATGACAAGTTAAGAAATAGTACAATATTTGAGTAGTTAGTTCTGTGGTTGACAATGTGAAGGTGTGAGGACTCTATATCTTTCAAGAGAGGTTTCCCTTATCCAAAATAGGCAATAATATGTAACAATAACCTCTAATAGAGGACACACTCTTGAAAATTTAGGTATTGTACCAAGTGAAATGCTAAATGGGTTCACATATAATTTTCCCTCCAATAATGGATGCATGCAAAATATAATAAAATACTCTTCAATTTAGGTGTATGTGTTCAAGAATCTACCTAGAAGGGCTCAAAAAGTGCACTCTCAAAGGTGCTTGAGAGATATAACAATAAATATTTGTCACAGGATAATGCTCCATGACAAACCTCCAAAAATAGAAAGTGGTTGACAAGATGCATTCAACCAATCCACATGTGCAAATCCCAAGGCAACCAACTCCATGGATGAACATGTAAGATGAAGTAGTCAAATCTCAACAGTGAGTGGGCAACCTCCAACAAAAAAAATCCAGGGAGGTGAGAGTGAATTATTGTTTTGACCATGCCAAAAACTCTGTGAAATAAATAAATATAAACCACGAAGGTTAGCAAGAAGTTCTCATTAAGTTTTCCCTCCAAGGATATGCTCAAATATAGTAAAATGACCAAGTAGCCTTGCAAGTATGCCACACACCTCCCAATAAAAATCTTCGATAACCACCTCCAACTAACCCCTTCTAGTATGAAAAGGAAGCTAGTGAAGTAGGGCACCCAAGCTATTAACCTTAATTTGGATAAATTAGATTAATTTAACCATTGAACAATTAAATGAACTTCAACATGTGTGCACAAAGCTTAATGCTCAAATATAACCATAGTCCCACTCTAATTAGTCACTAGCAAATTAAATCAACATGAACATGTGTGGCGATTATGGGTGCACTCTAATTAAGTTTTGTACCATGTGAATACAAATGTTCTCCTTAGCAAAACCCCACTATGATAACAACAAAACATAAAACCCTACTTAAGGTGCATCACCACCGAGGGATTATTACATCAAAATTCATTGTCCAACCTTGTTTCTAACTCAAACTTGGGAAATGACACATCAATGAGGGTTTTTAACATCATGAAATAGATTCACCCCTAGGTAATGTCTAGCAAATGCTACACCATAAAGTCAAATCACCTAGGAAAATCCCACAAAAGTAATATGAATCATTCCATCATAGCAACTTCCTAAGAGAAGTGAACATAATAAAGTGCTAACCCATCCAATCACCAAATGTGTTCCCCATCACACATCTGACGCATGAGGACCATGTAATGAGTAGAACACCCCTTTCAAGTGGTTGCAACATCATGCATCAACCCACCAAGACACTAGGAAACATCAACAACATCATGAAACATCTACCTCTTAACAATATCATCTAACCCCTTAGGGGACTAAAACCATCATCCATATCAAAGATAAGCATATATACCAAACCAAACCACAATGAAATAGTATGCTCCACGACCATCCATAAGTGACACCAAGGGGTGATCAACAAGGCGAGCACATGTGAGAAGACCACAAAGTAGCAAGCAAAATCGTCCAAACAAGGAGTGAGACTCCCCGAAGCCAAAGACCTCCAAGGGGCCAACATTAAATCTCCATCAATGTGATCAAAGTCACAAAGAGGAATCTCATAAAATATGAGGAGATGTGAAGCATAAAAACTGATAGCTTGTTGACTTAATGTAAAAATACACGAGGTATTTAATAATAAGAATTTATTATATATAAAAATGTATGTGTGTTGATTGTTACAATGAGGACTCGCCTATATATACCTAAACAGGTGTCCTTTCGTGACTGAGCATGTCTTCTAGACATGCCTTCTCACTTAACTTAATGACTATTTAACACAACCAATATTTAATTATTTAATATTTATCTCACTTGTTATGAATTATATTCATAACATAGCCCTTCCCTTCGGAAACTTTGTCCTCAAAGCTTTAATGTTGTTGATTTTCTTCACTTAGCGTCTGTAGTCTCGATGTATACAATCTAGTCATCATTTCATCATGTAGCTCATCAATGATATTCCTAAATTTATTTTTTTTTTTTTCATTTTTTTTTATAATAATGTTGTTTTTTAAAAATAATATTTTTAATATATATATATATTATATATTTATCTATTAGACTAACCTAAGTACCCATAGGGGATTTGAACCGATGACCTATAGCAAGGAGTGCCTTAACAATGCACCCATTCACCGTCAATCAAAGCCCGTGGCATATATAAATATATATATATATATATATTTTAGTTAAAATATAGTATTGATTAATTATAATTACATATATTTGGTATATAAATGTATATATTATATATTTAATGTATTATATATAACTATAATTATATAGTATATAGTATTTGATTGCGTCGATAGATCCTTGGTCATGATAGTTGACCCTACCCACTGTTCCAATATCAAACCAAACCACGCCTGCAGCATAGACGAGCGGTTAGTCTTGGTCAGAACCCGTGATGGCACTGTGACTCCGCAAAGCCACATGACTGTTTGCGGAGGTTGTTCGACTGACGTTTATTAGCGCGGTGTAAACAATCAGCACGACAGACCGTCACAGGGTTGTACGTCGGCACTTCCTAGTCACGTCGTCGGACTTGCATACAACACCAGTGGCTGGATCTTGTGTGTGCTCGTAATTATGAACAATCTCGACTGGGAAGATAAAATGGTAGGTCGTACTGTGCTCTGCAGCTTCACTCTTAGTCCAGATCTTCCCTTTCATAAGCTTTGTAAATTCCTTTGAGATTGGCCAGCTAAGGCCACTACCGACAATGTTGAGCAAAATGTGAAGAATCCTAATCTCGTCTCCTACAACAGTTCGGGGTAGGCTTTGGCGTGCCATGAAGGTTAATTGAAGGCCCTTAGAAGTGGTAGTGGGCTCAAGCAAAATTTCAGCTACATGAATGAGTTCCGGGAGGAGAAATTTGTCAGAGTTCAAGCGAAGGTTATTGAACTATGGTCTTGAAAAGTCTAGTATTTCATCCATAAGCTTGGATATAACTTTGTTGCTTCTCTGCATAATACCTATTGTTTTAGGGATTTCTTCTTTGACAACAGTTAACTGGGGTAACTGACCTGGAGTGGATTTTCCGATTCCTGCTGCCCTTTTTTTTGAAGACATATATGAAGTAAAATCATCACCAACATGGTCTGGATACATGAGTTTCTGTCTTGAAGATGTCAAATAGGAATTCGTATAGAATGCTCTCTGATTTAGCAACTTCTGTCTACCATCATAATCCATTGAATTTACTTTCTGCCTAGAAGGTTGTCCAAATCCAACCAAGGTATGATTGCCATTAGCATTTTCTACCCTTTGTTGATTACCAACAAAATTAGAGTAAAAAATTACACGACCAGGACAACTAGCCCCTGTTGAGCTTAATTTTCTCAGATGTAGCAACCAAACACTGTTGTAATTATGGCTTGGGTTCTTCTTTTCGGCTTCATCACTTTCACTGTCACTAGAGAACTCTTTATATTGCCTATTATCAATACTTCTATGCATTGATACTACGTCTCCGCATCTGCCTTGTTGTCTTCTTATTCTACTATTTTTAATGGGGATTGGTATTTCAAGTTTAAATGTCTTGGGGTAGACTTGATATTTTCTATATTTCAGTTTTTTATTCCAATAACTTGCATGGTTGATTTTAAAATATCCGTTCATAGGTGTTTCATCACCATTAAATCCTTCCTTGCATTCTCTATAAAATTTTAGGTTGTTGTTCATTTGATTAGTCTCTGGAGTCTCATTTTGTTCATTCATTTTATACTGTTTTACATCCTCTTTTATAAATTCTATATCTTCAAAACTCTGCTTTTTCTCAAGAGCCATCGATGGTAGATTTTCATTGACATCTTTCAACAAGGATAAATCTAATATCCTTTCACTGTCAATATCTACAATAGCCTGCTCTTTCTCCAGAGTCACAGATGGTAGTTTTTCATTGACAACTTCTTCTTTGTTGATATGATATTGTACACTATGTCACAGGGTTCGGCGGACCTGAAATTCGAACCTCAAGTCGAACCTAAACGAACTCGAACTTAAACGAACCTAAACGAACCTCAACGAACCTCAACCAACCTAAACGAACCTCAACGAACCTCAACGAACCTAAACGAACCTGAACGAACCTGAACGAACCTGAAGGCGAATTTTAACGAATTTTTTAAGGTTCAATTTTTTTAATGATGCACTGAAAACTTCATTATGACAACCATGATAGCTGTTTTATCCTACCTTCATCAATGTACTCTAGACCATCATGTTGACTGTGATCATGTGAGAGTGTATTACATGACTGCAGGATCATTGTGATCTTTCTTACACAGAGACAATGAGGTCATGTAAAGATAGTGAGGGATCCGAAGATCTTTCCATTATATATATATATATATATATATATAGATTGACTGTTAAGAAA
>APFE030034621.1:31336-47954 GCA_000404065.3 Pinus taeda | reverse complement strand
AAGAATCTGGCCTTAATGTAAGGCTCATAGTGTTGCCTATCCACCTTCTTTTTCTTGTGCCACTGTTCTCCAACATTTGGTATGCCTGTTGCCACTGATATAGTTTCGGGTGTCAATGTGAAGGTGACCCCGACCAAGATAGACTGACCTCCGTGTAGGTGAAGCACAAAAAGACAGGCCAACTCATGATGAACTCTAACGTTAGCCACCCTTTGAAAAAATTCAAAACATGATAGATGTTGGAAACATGACATGGCAAGAGGGCAGGCCTGTAATTCAGTGAGGGTAGAGGGCTCATCCCTAACATGTTTGCCACTCTTGTGATGTCTCCTGGGACCCTGTTCTTCCGAGGATGAGTCACTTTGTGTCTCCATCTCATACTCTGCTGAATGCTCTGATGCCATGACTACTGTGTGTACTGTACTTAGGCTGCCCTTTGATGATGGTGTGAAGCTGGGTGCTTTTGTGATATCTGCCACCAAGGGGAACAATGAAACAAATGGGAGTATTAGGAGGGGAGTAATGTGATGGGAATAGGGTTATGGGGAGAAGTTTGTTTAGGGATATGTAGGGGGTTTGGGTATTTGATAGGGTAGGGTTTTGGGGTGTTATGTTGACAAATAAGAGGAGGGGAAGGGAATAGGGTTTGGTAGTGTTTTAGGGTAGGGATAATACGAAAAATGAGAAAGGGAGGATAGGGAAAAATGGTAGGTGAGGGAAAAATGGTGGGTGAAAATGGAACCTTGGCCTCAATACCATAATTATGCAACCCTAGCAACAATGGCCTTTGGTGTTTTCTTGTGGTTGATTTTATGAGTTTTGTTGCATTCAAACATAGCCATAAACCACCATATCGTTTATAAACTTTGATGAACAAGTCATGTCATAGACCCTACCTGTCAATTTGAGGGGCTTCACAAGAAATTTGAGGAAATTTGGCACGGTTTTGGCCCTTTGTGGGTGTGCACCGCGCGCCAAACCCAGTGCACTGCGCCCTGGGTGTGCGTCGCGCCCGTTGAAAAAAAGCACTGAGGGGTGGCTCTGTGTGCACCGCACCCCTTTGTATATGCGCCGTGCCCTAAAAATTGCCTCCAACTTTGCTCCAAACACGCACGATGCACACTCAAACACTTTGCAACGTCTCCCTATGAACTTGATTTGCACAATGGCTTTGATTTTGGTGAAAACTTGTATATAAAGACTTGGAAGTCATGGGTTAAATTTTTGCTTCTCCAAAAACCCATTTTTCTAATGTTATGTTTTGACACTTTTTCACTGACTTAAAGCAACACTGATTTTCACTTTCCCTTTGAAATTTTAGCTCAAATGATGAAATTTTTGGCACTCTTTGCAGGGATTGCACGACAGGACATTTGGCCATGGAAACCATGCCTGCACTTGAAGAAATCAACTGACGACTTTTTTGAAAATTTTATCACAAATGACACTGTTTGACTTTTCTTCAAAACAAAGTTTTGAAGAACAATCGAAGTCTATCACCATGACGATGAAACTCTCTGAATCATAACTGTGTAAGGGCCTCACTCTGGCCTGCATGGCTTTGGTTGAAGACCAAATTGATTAATCCCTAGACCTAATGATCAAAAATGAATTTTGTCCATTAAAGGACCAGACCTTGACTGTCATGGACTTTGGTGATCATTGACAAAAGACCTAAGCCAGCAGGAGCCAGACATGAGGGGAAATGACTAGCATGACCTTTTCGGTCAGATTATGGCATGCCCCTAGCGGAATGCAGCTGAGTGAATGGAGCGGGACACCTGAAAATGAAATGCATAAAGAGTTTTGATCTCTGATGGAGGACTGACCAGACCGAATCTAACAGTAAGGACCTTGCTTCAACGAGAGGGGGATTCCCTTAAAACCTTTTAAAGATGAAGACAACGTCCTTGATCTTGCTTCTCTTGGATGAAATAGCCTTCAAAATGATTTGATTTGTAGGTATCTTCAATTTGAGTAGGGTTTGTGTTCTTTTTAGGATCCCAAGACTTCCTTTGGTGTAGACTTCTTCTTCGATCTAGGGATTTGACACTTCTTTGTAGACCTTGAATTTTACTTTGATATCCTTCAAGATTTGATCCTTGAGTGCTTGTGTGTCCCTTGATGGGATTCCCTTTCCTTGATTTGCCACCTTAGCTCTGATACCATATTGAGAAATCTAGGGCATCAAAATTAGGAGATTTCTCTATTATTGATAATTGCTTGTGAATGCTTTTTACTTCTTAAGATTGGGATATTTTCTTTACTTATATTATTATAGTGTTCTTCTTCATCAAACAACTATTCATAGCATAAACAATAAAGAGACAAGGGACACAAAATTTAGGTGATCAAACAGGGCCAAAACCTCTCCAACTTGAGAGGAAAACCCAAACAAATTCTTCTTCTTATAGAGTCTCCAATTGACGAATACCAAGACCAAGACCCTTGACCACAACCTCTCCAAGACCAAGTCACAAGCCTTCTTAGTTTGATTTTAGTTTGATTTCTTCCTTGAGCCAAAGTTGGTCAAACTTCCTTCTTCTCCCATTATCTCGGATTCCTTCAGATTTCATTCACTTGTTTCAGAAACCCTAAATGTGGCATGTGAGGCAGAATGACACCTTGATTCCCTTCGATTTAGATGGAGACTCTTTCTTCTTCAACTCGGCTTGAGAATCACCTTGATTTTCTCCTCGATCCTCGCACGTATGGAGTATAACAACCCAAAACAGATCAGAAAACCACCTTGGTGATGATCCTTCTTTCTTCACTTGGTGATAGAGATTTTTCTTGTGATCTTCACATTTATATCTCTTTCTTTATTGCTTTCGCGAATTGTCTTCTTTAGTGAGGCCGAGCTGCCCTATATATAGTGATATCTCCATCAAAATGAGCCGACTTCTGCTTGCATATGGGCCGACATGCTTGTCTAGAAACATCTTCATCCTCTCAGAAGGGCTGACATGAGAAGTAGTTTGTGACAAGGTCTTCAAGGGTTATTTACACAATCAAAATTGCCTTTTACAATATATAACATGTCTTTAACACATGACATTGACTTCCTAGACTCTATGCCTTGATGACGAACCTTAAAGGCTCACAATGGGCGCCTTAACTTTAAAATAAAATTCTTTGATCATGAAACCCATGATTCAAGAATTACAAAAATAATTTATTTTCTTCTTTACATCAATTACGTAAAATCATGATTACACATCATTATGAAGACCGAACCTAGTTACACTTTTGAACACTAGGGAGGTATTCATAATCCATTCAAGGTACTTGGATATTCTCAATTTGAAGAATTCTCATAAGAAGAGTCAGATTGGTAACCCATCTGTATAGCATCATATCCTCCAGTATGGTCACATAGCAAGACCTTGAATAACGACTCTATCTCTCCAGAAAATCAAAGCTCAATGTTGGCGAGCCCAATGATTTATAGATAACCCTCATCATTGTCTCTCTTAGAACATACCCCACCCGGGTTCTCTCAGAGTATGTTCCACTAGGATTATTCTTATCTTGGATTCCTAGTCTGTTGAAATATGTAACGAGGTTTGGTCTTCATAAATCTATTTAAGATGTTGAAGCTACTGCTAATGCTGCTAGGTCGAAGTTGCTTTTGAAGGGTTATCATCTGCAAGAAGGATTGAGGATTGACTTGGTGTGAGGAAGTCCTTGTTTAGGTCAAGAGTCTTGGATTATCTCGAGAAACTATTGAAGGAAGGATTGTTGATTGGGTTTTATGCTAGATAGGGGTTTTGTCCTGACTGCCCCCTACATCTTTTTCCTTGTGCTATTGTTTTGGTAATTTCTCAATGAACTGAAAGATAAAAGAAGAACATAAAGATCAAAGAATCACAAGTAATTATCTATATAAGAAAATCATTTTTCCTTTCTGATTTTCTAACATGGTATCAGAGATAAGATGAAGGAGGAAAAAGGCATTTTTTAGTATCTATTAGAAGGAGTATAAAGGGTTGACCAAGGGATCATTTAAGGAGCTCCTATAAGAGAAGAAGCTCACTATCTTCAAGGACAATGTCTAACACAATAAAGAGTGAGAAAAAATTGGAAGGAACATCAAATACAGATCTTGGAAGAAGACAATTAACCTCATCCTTGAAAAGAACAAGGTGTTGGATTTGGTTAAAGGAAAGGTGAAGAAACCTATTGAAGAATCCAGTGATGCAGACAAGGTGAAGTATAGAGAATTGGAGATACTGGCTATGACACTGATGGTAGAAAGCATAAAGGACAATCTTGTCCCATACATTTCCAATATCGACCATGCTCAAGAAATGTATGAAGCTTTGTCAAAATTATTCACTATCAAGAACATCGGTCGAGTAGAAAGTTTGAAAAATGAGTTAAGGACTACAAAGATGACAAAGGATGATATTGTAGCTTCCTTATTTGTGAGAATATCTAGAATTAGAGATGAAATTCAAGCCATAGATGAAATTGTACTAGAAAAGGAGCTAGTAATCACTACACTATTGGGACTACCACCTACTTGGAGTTCTTTTGCTTCACGTCTAAATAGTTGGAAAAAAGCTCCTACCTTTGAACAATTGTCGAATGCTTGCACCTAAGAAGAAATGAGAATTTCACTAGTATCCAACAACGAAGAAGAAAAGGTTTCAAATGCATTATCCACTTCTCACAAGAAAGGACATCCAAGAAGTCAAGAGGGCCAAGAAGGAAGGTCGATATGTCCAAGATAGAATGCTACCAATGCCACAAGATGGGTCACTATAGAAGTGACTGTCCTCACAATGCGAAGAACAAGAAAAGAAGCAGAGACCAAGCCAATGTCGCTGAAGAATGATCTCCGAAGAAGAATAAGCCCGAAGAACTTGATATAAGGGACTTACACTACTAAGTCCTTTGATCTAAGCTTTAGTTATTTTATTTTTGATTTTTAGTACTTGTAGGTTTAACATATTTTGTAAAACCTTTTTATTTGTTCTTAAAAGTTATAGGTATCCCTCAAGCTTGGAGGGAGCCCTTACCAACCACTAACCACCCTAGGCTTATCTTTGCCTAGGCTTACCTCTAGCCTTCGTCCCCTTGACCTCGACCCTCGCCCTTCAGCCCTTCGACCCCTTCGACCCCGCCGTAGGCTTATCTTTTTTAATATTTGCCTTTCTTCAACCCATACTGAGCCCGAGGCCCACCTCGGCCCAACCCAACCCACCTTGGCCCACCTCGGCCCCACCCAAGGTTTCATTTTTAGTTTGCCTTATCTAATTTTTGCTTGCATTAAATACTAATCACATTCCTACTTTTATTTTCCTTGTTTAGGAAAACTTGCTGAAGGCTCAAGGTAGAAGGCCTCATAAGACAAAGCATTGGAATTATAAGGTTTGTTAAGAAACAATAAGGTATGTTTTGAACTACAAGTTTTTGCTCCCTTCATGATATTCATTCTCGATAAACTATTACTAGCATCATTGTGTCTAGCTTTCTTGAATCTTAAAGATTCTTGATTGGGTGATTCATAATTAAATAAATATACCCTCCTCATAGCTTTAATTATCCTTGTGGAACCCTAGAAAGGTTCGTTGTGAAAACCATAGCTTAAGGGTATGTTGATGATTATGTGTGGAACCCTAGCCCACTTAGGGTTATTGATGAAATCTAAAGAAATTGGCTAATGCTTTGATGGCGTCACATTTGGGATTTTGGTATGGGTATAGAAACCCTAACTTGTTAGGGTTGAGTGGTAATATTTGAAATCCTGAACCTTTGAAGTATTGGTAATTTAGGGTTTGCTATGTTTTGTATTAAAACCCTAGATCATTAGCGTTTGGTAGGATGTGTAAAAAAACCATTATAATGTTCTAGAAATGAAATCCTTGACATGTGTGATCAAACCCTAGTCTGATCAAGTTTGTTATGTGTCTAACTTTTATTGATATTTGTGTCTTTGGGTTTGACTAACACATGTTATGATATGATTGTGCATGATGTATGAGTTGACCTAATTGTTGATGGTCATGAGTCCTAGGGTTTGGAACTAAGCCCTAATCGAAGTTTGATCCTCTAGGATGATAATATTTGTGAATTCTAGGGTTTTGTAACTAAACCTTAGTAGAAGTCAAAAATCTATGATATATGATGACAAGTTGATAAAATCTGGAATTGTATTGTGGTTGTTGAGATTTAGTAAAATCTAGGGTTTACAAAAAACCCTAGTGGAAGCTAGTCATGTTGTTACTTTGAATTGAGTTGTGATTGGTTTTGATTGAGCTTATGTGTGAAATTTAGAGTTTTGCACTAAATCCTAGTAGGAAGTCTATCATATGATTTATGAAAGTTGTTATATACATTATAGACCTATATTTGCTTAAATTGTTTCTAGGGTTGTAATATGTTGTAGTAGGGTATGTCATACCTCCGGAAGAAACATTGAAACCTTAGATGTAATAAGAGTTGTTATGAAATGCTCAAAGTTTTGATGAAGTAGCCTAGGGTTTATGACAAAAACCCTAGCAAGAAAGTGAATTGTATGTATCTCTTGTTTGTAACCAAGTGTGACTAGTTGATGTCTAAAGATGAATGCTTGCATCATATGATTTTGATATGGTTAACTTCATACTTCTATAGGTTTGGTTGTACTTACTATCTAAGTTGTACAGGTACATAATCTTCACGATGGTGAAGATGTTCAGAAAACAAAGTTGATATGATAAGCATGATGTGAATAATGATGGTCATGATGAATTTGATAAGAAGGATGGAAGCCATGAAAGATTCTCTGATGTCATAGAAAAGAAGTTGAGCCCCCTATGTTAAGAGGGAGCTTGAATGAAATAAATCTCCCTAACTTAAGAGGGAGCTTGGATAAAATGAATCTCCCTAGTTGAGAGGGAGGTCATATCATAGTCATGATGGACACTGAAACTGGAGAATGTATTTTGAAGGGCTGATGAGATAAGAAAAGTCAAATCTATTTATAGAATATGTTGTTGCATGAAAAGTAGGAAAGAAAGTTGTCTGGTTGAGGAATCTTCTGTCAAGATTCATTTGCAAAAATCTAAGTGCTACTGTGAAAAGTTGAGAAGCAACATCAAGCTGTTTGGAAGACCTCGAAGGTTTGTATCTATTTATGTACATTTGTAAGTATGTTACTGATTGGGGTTGAGTTTGTACAGGTAAATCTCTCGAAGGTTTGATAACATGTTTTACATGCTTAGGGTTTGATCGGGAGAGATTTGTTGCCAATTTGTTTGATCGGGGAGGATTTGTTACCGATTGGAATAATCGGGAAGTTGAGGCATTGTGTGTGAGACATTGCTTGGGAAGACATATGGCCGACATTTTGTGTTGATGTCTATTTCCTGAAGTAGGGAAGGTGGTGTTGGTGATGGAGCTTTGATCTCAGATACACACCTAGATCCCTACGTTGATGGTTAGTAAGTAAGCCTGATGGTACCTAGAGAGGCTGGAAGATTTAGTCCATCTTAGTCCTACCTGGATAGATTTCCCTGGTCAAGAATCTAGTCCATGTCACTGCAGTGCCTAAACTGTTGGAGGACCTTGGATAGATTTCCCTAGTCAGGAATCTAGTGCATGACATTGTGGTGCCTAAATTTTTCATGGTACATGTGTTATGAGATCTTCCTTGTACTTGTGAATACCTCCCTAGTTAAGAGGGAGTGTTGAAATATGTAACTAGGTTCGGTCTTTATAAATGTATTTGAGATCTACTTATCAAAAGAATGAAGAAAATATTATTATTATTATTATGACTTATTAAAGCATGGGTTTCATGCTTGGGTCATCATGTTTTAGGTCAAATTCCCCATTGAGGACTTCTAGGATGTACTCTGAATCATTGTATATTAAAAGAGATCCTTCTTGGACTTTAAAATCATGTAAACATAATTATTTTTGAGTCAAAAATGAATTTAGTCTCCTAATACCAAATCGGCCTCAAGGAGTGTAATTCAACCTCCTTGGAAGGGTAATATACAAGGCAGTTTGAATTCATTTAGAGCATCTCATCTCTCTCTCACTCATAGTTTGATATTTGAAGCTAGAATTTGGAAGTGCGAAGAAGAGCTAGAAACAAGTGTGAGTTTCTGGAGGAAGATAGAAGACCTCAAGATCGAAATTTTAGGACAAATCTCACTCACTTCTAAGGTGTATCAAGGGAGATCAAAGTTTTTCTAGTATAGTCGAAGTTGTTGTTGTTGTTGTTGCTGCTGCTGATGCTGTTAGGTCGAAGTTGTTTTGAAGGGTTATCATCTGCAAGAAGGATTGAGGGCTAACTTGGTGTGGAGAACGTCTTTGTCTAGGTCAAGAGTCTTGGATTATCTCAAGAAACTATTGAAGGAAGAATTATTGATTGGCTTTTCCCCTAGATAGGGGTTTTTCCCTGGATGTCCGCCTACATCTATTGTCATTGTGCTATTGTTTTGGTAATTGCTTGAAGAACTAAAAGATAAAAAAAAAAACATAAAAATAATAGAATCACAAGTAATTATCTATATAAGAAAATATATTTGCCTTTATGATTTTCTAATGCAGCCCTCAAAGAATATCAATCCTCTATGACTAATCTTATCTTGGATGCCTTACTACATCCTCAAAGAGTATTAGATGCCAGATGCTTACCCAATCCTCCATTCTATCTTCTCAGGTGAAGACAATAATTATGTGTCTATCTCTCCTCATGGCCTTCACTAAGACTTATGGCTGTTAGTCTTGGTTTAGTGCATGACACATGAAGTAGAGAACAATATCTTTCACTCCCTCTTAACTAGGGATGACCAACCCATTCCATGAAAGGAATGTACCTAAGCTCCCTCTTAATTAGGGACATGTCCAAGCTCCCTCTTGACTAGGGACTTGCTTCCAGGAGCTCTTTAGGTGGAGATCATGGGACAACCAGTTGCTTGTAGAACTTATTCCTTTGATGTCATGAATATCTTCTTTGTCATAAAGTATACATCTTTTGAGACTTCTTCGGAGGGCATAGACCATCCATCAATTTCATCCATGAGTCAATCATGTCATCTTTCCTTTCATTGGAAAGTGATCGATTTGTCCATATCTAGTATTCCTTCATGCCATGCTACCTTCTTCATGCCATATTTCCTTAAGGATCTTTCATCCTTCTACATGGGCTTCACTAGTGGAAAACATCCACAACTTTTCCCTTGGCAGCCTTGCATAAGCCCATACATGTATTATTAAAAAATAATAAATGAACCTTTAATCAAAATTACCTTTGTGATGGTCTTTCATCATGACATCTTCCTATGAGCATCAATATCCTGCATACATATTGACACACCTCCAAAAGATATATACTGTTAAGGGTCTCTTTCTTTTTTAGACTTCATCAAGGTCTTTGTATATTTCATGGAGATATGATAGTCAAATATTTTAGTCCTTGGATGTTGATTGCTTTCTCCATAGATGCATATTCCATGATCTCTTTCTTTCTTCACACATTTCCTTTCGAGGAACTCTCAATTAGAGTTCCTACAAATATTGGCAACCACCTCATATTTCATATGAGGTCATATTATGTTGATTTCATCTAGGCAATGTGTGACCCATGCTTTCCTGCATCCTTTCAAAGGAAGAGATCCTTCCTTTTGATCATGCTCTCAAGATAGAGCAATTATCTATGTTACATGCAACTATATGACATGACTCTATTGTATCAAGTACAAGCATACATACCTCATTATCCTTTTAGGTCATCTAAACTTCCTTTGGCATCTTCCTTGATTGAAATAGCTTCAATTCCTTGATCTACTTCACTTCTTTCGACATCATACCATCATTCCATGAATCCCATATAGGTTGGAATTGTTGGCGAGACAGTTTCTTCTTCCAGTAGGTGAAGCTTTCAATGAAGATTCTAACGAAGGATCTTGATCATCTTCATCCTACAAATGATCCCTTTGAATGATGTATGATGAGCTTTATGCTAGATGAATTTCCTTTTCTCGTAATTACTACTTATGCTTCTAATGAGGTTACCAAGAGCTACATCTTTTTATAAATGACAGTCATAGACTTCTGTTTCAGCTATCTTTCATGCTTCTTTATGATGATGTCACGATATCTTGCTTTAAATCATATGCTTCTATGATGCCATCTCCTAACACGATGCATCATATCATGCTTCTAATGATTCCTAACATGATAGTTATACTTTATAATAGAAAACAGAAACTTGAGAAGAACTAGGTGAGGAAAACTTATCTCAATAATAGTAGAGATCTTTTACTTCCTCCTTGAATTTCTTCTTTGTAGCTTCTTCCACTTCTTCAGTGACATGGGCCTCTTCCCTTCTTCATTTGTTGTTGTCCTTATTGAGCTTAGGGCAGTCTCTCTTGTAGTGCCCATATCCTTGACATTCATAGCATTGGATCTATGACATACTGATCTTCTTCTTTTTCTTGCCAAATATCCCATTGCTTCTTGACATGACAACAAATGTTTGACCGTGCTCATCTGATACTGTATCACTTTTTGCCTTGAATTTGTTTTCTTTGATCTTGCATAGTGACCGCAAATTATTGAATAGAATAGCTTTCTCCTCTTCATAGACCTTTGATACAAGGTTTCCTTGTTCATCAATTAGAGCAATTAGAACAATGGTAATCAATTCTTTATCAAATATCATCTCTCCTAGATCTTGAAGTTAATTCCTTATTTGAGATGCTTTTGTGGGACATGTAGATATCCCTTCATCCTTTGATACTTTCAATTTGTATAGATCAGATCTTAGTGATATGATTTTTCCTGTCATGCTTTCAGAGAACAATTCTATTAGCTTATCATATATCCCTTTTCATGTCTCCATCTCTGCTATATAGGGGATGATGGAATCCTTGATGGACTCTATATGAATCCTTTGAACCCTTAGATACTTATTCATATATTCAGATAGTGCTTTCCCTTCAGATGGTTTGGAGACTTTACCATTGACATGCTCAATAACTTGATTTTCCTTGAGGTCTAAATCTGTCCTCCTTTTCCATGCAAGGAAGTTCGATGACCCAACCAACTTGTTGTACTCGCAAAATGAAGTCATTTTACTAGATTTAATTATTGAAATAAAGATACTTACTTGTCAAGTGAAGATGAACTCTTCAACTTAATCCCTTTGTTGATGATGATTGATGACTTCTCTATGATGTCTTGATGCTTCTTGGATGATCTTCTTCAAGGATGAGGATTTTCTTTTGAGATGAAATCCTTTGCTTCAAAGAGAGGGAGATTGCCTTGATATCTTTGATGATGACAACGCCCTTGAACTAGCTACCCTTGGATGAGTAGTCTTCAAGATGCTTCGAATCCAAGTCCTTCCTTTCTTAAGTAGAGATAGGGTCTTTGAGGTCTCCTTCTTTGAGGTGATGATTGAGTGTGGATCCCAAGAATGCTCCTTTGAACAAACTAGGGTTTTGACATTCTTCAAGATGATGATGTGATACTTGTCCTTGAAATGCCTTGCCGATGAGGGAATCTTTTCGATGCTTTGATGTCCTTGATACTTTTCTCAAAATTTGATCCTCATGTGTCCTTTATTGAGCTGCCCTTCCTTGACTTGTTAACTTAGCTCTGATACCATGTTGAAAAATCTAGGACAAAGATATTAGATGATTTCTCTTATAATGATAACTGCTTGTGAGGAATTTTTACTTTTCTTAATTAGGTTCTTCTTGTACTTGATTATTATTATTATGTGTTCTTTCTTCATCAAACATTTACGAAACCATAAATAAAAATGAGACAAAGGACACAAGATATAGGCAATGAACCAGGGCCAAAACCTCTCTAAGCTTGAGAGGAAAACCCAACAAATCCTTCTTCTTATAGAATCTTCAATTGACGAATTCCAAGACCAAGACCCTTGACCAAGAACCCTTCTAAGACCAAGTCAATGCTCCTTCTTTGAGTAGCTCCTCTTTCCAACAACTTCGACCTATCCTGCAACTGTACCTTCGACTTGCCCAGAAATTGCAACTTCGCTTTTCTGCTTAGGTAGATTCTTTCTCTTAGAGAACTCAGCATTCAAATAACTCTTTTTGGTGACCTAACTTTTCTTTTGCAACTCAACTTTACAGCGAAACTATGTGCCCTAAATTCCTTCGCACGTGTTGGTAGAAGTAGCCCAAAACAAAACCCAAAACTTCAACTTCTTCTTCCTTCGACATCCTTTTCTTCACACTTTTCTTCTTTATGATCAAACTTGTGTGAGTGTGAGTGTCTTCTCTAAATGATGTCGAGTGCCCTATATAGGCTTCCTTGAGCCTCCTATTAGGCCGACTTGATGTTTGCATGTTTGACTTGGCCTTGGAGGGTCTTTTGACTCTAATTCGACTCAAATAATTTTCTTTACAATATGTAAAGGTCATTCATGCATGACAATGAATCAATGACTTTATAACAAACCTAGAAGCACTCAATTGGTTCTTTGACCTATAAAAATAAATTCTCTCGACCTAGTTACATATTTCGACAGGAGCAAATATATGCAAAGTAGTAGCAAAGAATAAATGCAAATCAATAGCAGGGAGTGAACGTTGAGTAGTGGACAAGAATAATATGGACCACTAGTAGGGAATGAATGCTAAACAACAACAACTCACTAATTACTTTTTGGTGGTTTCAGCGTGTAGAATTAGAAAACCATAAATGGTTTGTGATATTTTATGCTTATATTTAGTGCTAGGATTGGTGGGAAACAAAATGTAAATTTTAACTTATTTTTATGCTATTGAATTTTCTTCCAAATCTTTATGCTATTGTTGTATACTCTTGTTGAAAATACATAAACTTTATAATGTATTGTAATCATTTAGTTGTTGAATAAAATATGCTTTAGAGTACGATATTTTTCTCTTGCAAGATTTTTTTTTCCAAATAATCTGTCTACATATTTTTATATTATTTGTGCGCAACATGTTAATTATATGTAATATATATTATATATATATTATATATATATAATAATAAAATAATATAATTATATATAAATGTTGCGCCTATTTTCATTTTCATATTAAGATGTCCTCGAAATTGTTTCCCTTACCATCCTTAGACAACTAGCTATCTCTCGCAGTTAAAAAGCTGGGCCTCCATGATGCAGGGAAACTTAACATTCAACGCTTCCAAATAGAATTTTTAGAATTTGTTTTGGGTAAGTAATGAGTGAATTGTAGATAACATTCAAGCATTGGTGAATCAAGCAAGCTCTAATCATCGTCCCATATCATATGGATGGACAGGTTTGAGTTGCTTTGTTGACAATGCCATCTCCTTAAGAGAAATGCTAAAGCACCATGTTGGTGTCACGATTGCCATTACACCAAAACCCGCAGGTGTTAGGAAACAGAGACATCACTATATTTAAGCACATGCCACGAAACGCGCGAGGAGCATTGACCTTCTACACCGCCATTAACGGGGAGTGCAACAATCTCCCCCTCAATGCGAGCCAAGTGTGTTTCGAACTCGAGAGATTTGGCTCTCATACCACTTGTTGGAGTCACGATTGTTGTTACACCAAAACCCGCAGGTGTTAGTAAACAGACACATCCCTAGATTTAAGCACATGCCACGAAACACACGAGGAGCGTTGACCTCCTACACCACCATTAACGGGGAGTGCAACACACCATCTCTTAATTTTCTTTTACTCCTCCAAGAAACTGCTATCTGTGGCAGTCGAAAACACTTTATTTAAGCAACTCCAATTCGATTTTTGAGAGTTTGTTCTAGGTAAATAAAAATGCAATTCGATTTTCTTTGGCCCTTCATCTCAGAAATAAATTTCTTCTCTTCTAAATCCAAAAAATCTATACTCTATAATTACACAAAATTTGCAATAGTGTGTATGGTGGAGTTTATTTTTTTGAACAGAGCTATATCTACTTTTTTATTTTTTGTTTGTTTGTCAGGTTGTCTTTGTTTATTTGTGACTTGAGAAACCACGACCCAGACACATCTAAATTGTCAAATACGCTTTAGGCCACATCAACCCTATTATTTTTTATTAATTAAATAATATTCTTTGATATAATTAAGAGACAAATTTGATAGTAGTTTGTATTGTGAAACTTAATTTTCTTGAACGGTCTCTATATCTATTTTTCTATTATTTAAATAATATTCTTTGATATAATTAAGAAAATTTTTGGGATATTTTCTATATTCTTATATTTAAAAAAAACATAATTTTATATTAAAAAAATACAAATTCATTTTAAATAGCATACAATTAAATTAAAACACACACAAGTGTGTGTAAGCACAAACGCAATAACATAGGAGACTATAGACTTCCTAAGCTAGCTTCAAATTCCACTCAAACCACCTAAGGCTCAAAAGAAGTTGGTATAAAGACACTAGGGTCTGGTTAAACCATTGGGAGATCGACGAGAATGTTGCATTGCAAAACATTAATAAATTGCAAAACATTAATAACATTAAAAATATTGTTACTTCTAAGTTCAAAGATAAAATGTGGTGTGAGAAAGATTTAGCAATTAAAAGAAAATCAAGATATTATAAGGAGGTCATCAACCCCACCCTAGAAGATCAAAAGTATCTCTCTGTTTTAACTAGCTCAAAGAAGAAAATTAATATAGCCAAGATTAGAACGAACTCTCATGAGCTCCATAGTGAAATCGTTGGGCAGTTCCTAAAACATAATGGATGTAAATAATCTGCCATCATCTTAGAGTGTCCCGCGTACAACCACATTAGATCTCAGTTTCATGATCTTTGTTGCAATACTGACCTTCCTAGCCTTTTACGATGTCAAAATTATAGTGAGCTCGGAGGCTTCTCTCCAAGCTTTTTGAGCATAGGAATAAAATCTTAAATCAAGCCTTTTACGATGTCAAAATTATAGTGAGCTCGGAGACTTCTCTCCAAGCTTTTTGAGCATAGGAATAAAACCTTAAATCAAACTAAATAATTCGTTTCTTTAGATTAGATAGACCAAAGTTTGGTCTCAGTAGATTAACCACCATCATCATATAATATAATTAAACTAATTTAAATCCATCTTAAATTTAAATATATCAAATAATAAAACAACAAAAAAAAATCAAATTTATTAATACTTAAAAAATTTTAATAAAAAAATTAATACATATTAATTTTTTTTAAAAGTCAACGATTAACGATTAGAAAGGGATTTACAAGTTGTTCAGGAGTCCATGTTGTGAATCTTGAAACATGAAAAACATGGACTTGCTATCTTGTTGAACCGCCTGATTATTATTTTCTCTTTCCACGTCATTACCTTGTTACAGTTTTTTTTGAAATTGATTTTGAAATTAGGTAACAAAATCTCTTGATTGGGATTGATAAAATCTTATGTGACTGGGTTGTACAAAATAATTGATACCTTTCACTGTTACTTCCGAAATCTTCAACCCATGTTCGACCCTTGTCCCTAGGTATATCATGGATCCGAATAATACTGCGAATATAATGACCTGCAAAATCAAGATAAGTGTATTTAATATATAACTGGGCTAGAAATTAATAACCTTTTCTTTCTTCTGGCTATGTTAACATAAACTTTATTGTTGCAAATAAAGCTTCAAATTTGTATTAAGTTAATTAAAAAAGGAGCATACCACTACAAATTTGAAAATGTTACTATGAAACAATGGAGCATAGTATTTTGCAACGAGTCTAGAAAGGCCTGAGCTTCCATTAAGCTCTTCAAATTCAAGTGTAGAATTTGCTTCATCTTTATATGACTTGGGGCCTTGCAGTGTTGGATCGTCTTGTACGTCATCATCGTGTACACCTGTCAGAATTATTGCTTGGATTAAATATCAAGACAAAATCATTATAATATCTAGGAATGAACACACATACAGACTTTAATCATTCAGTGGTATCATTTTACTCAACAAAGTACTTGTACTTCTCATTATATCCGTGTATAGGTCATGCTTTTAGCTATTTCTGAGATGAAATATTATGTAATATATAAAAAATAAAAAATAAAATAAAATATAAAGTGTATGAGATGAAATATTATTAGATATTGTAATATAGGAAAAAGAAAAAAGAAAATAAAATGTACAATGTATTGGTTTGTATAGATTATATAGAGTAGTTTAAAAAGGCTACAATTTTGTTTGGAAAATAGTGGAAATTTGAGCAAGGTTTTGGTAAAATTCTGCAGAAATATTAGGAAATTCGGTTTACAGTTATCAAATTTTAGGATTTTGCATATCCTAGGGTTTTTTGATGGTGTTGAATCCATTTTTACCATTAAAAAAATGATTTAAATGCTCTTATACTCAAATTATAAAAAAATAAATAAATTAGTCAGATTTCTGCTAAAAATAATTTTTCTAGCCGAAATTGTGACCTCTGTAGAAAATATCTTTGTATATAAAACTCTGTAAAACTCTAAACATAGTGTTTACTAAAGTTCATTTTGAAAAACTTCTTTAACTTATAAGTAATTTGATTTTTCTATCATTTTCACCTTTGCAATTTGATTTTTCTATTATTATTCATCATTTTCAGAATTCACTATTTAGTTAAGTATGAAATTCACATTTTGCATTATTGTTTTTATTTTTTTCACTATTATTTTTTA
>APFE030034621.1:2865-24686 GCA_000404065.3 Pinus taeda | reverse complement strand
ATTATATTTATATTTACATTTATTATTTTATTATGAATTATATTCATAACATAGGCTCCCCCTTCAAAAAGTTTTGTCCTCAAAGCTTACTGATGAAACACTTGATCTCTTTTTCTATTTCGAATGTCTTTTCGTCTCGACATTGTCATCTTCGTTGATACTAGTTGATATGATCCTCTAAGTGACAAAAAAATTGTCGCATTGAGAAGGGATTAGACCATCCTAGATTGATCTTCTGTGGAATCAAATTTTGTGATGAATAGTTATCATAGGACCACATTTTGCAAACTTCAGTATCCTTGGGAACATACTTTTTTCATTTATTTTCTGAGCGATATTGGTACGTAGCTTGATTGGAAAGTCTGCTCTTGTGATTTGGATGTCGATACGTAGCTCCTTTGGTTTGGATTTCTTCTATCATATTAGTGGTTGATTCCTGATTTTTTTCAAGTGTTGTTGTTGTTAAGTTGGTGACTAAATCATCATTTGAAATGTCCATTGTTTGGATTTCATCTTCTGCATATGTTTTAACTTCTCTAGATTCCTCTTCTTCCTTACTTGTGATATTGACTAGATCAATATTTATTCCCTTATCTTCAACTTGGACTGAAACGACTGACGACTTCAATACTTCACCTTGAAGTTTTTCTAGCTTATCATTCAACGATTTCTTGTTATTTTAAAGCTTTTTTATTTGCGTAAGTAAGGTTTGTTATGATTCCTTAAACGTACAAGTTCATCCTTTTTTGAATTGTTGAATTTTTTCTTAGTAGCTTCATCATTTTTTAAACTTTTGATTTGTTTTAATAATGTCTAATTAAATCTTTTAAAACATAAATTTTCTTCTTCTTGCTCTAATAAACGCTTCTTGAGTTCTTTCTTTGTGGCTTTGGCTTTCTTGACTTGTTCGAGTAGTTTTTCATTGTCATCTCTGAGGTGCGAAATTTCTATCTTTACTGCAGATGGCTTTTTCAAGCTCTTTTTGCTTCTTTTTTTATTATCTTAAAACATCAAGTCTAAGACATCCTTGAAGTCTTCTACTGAAGATGTTATTGTTTTTTCTTTACTTGTTATGTCTCGAAATGTGACCATCTTCCCCTTATAAGAAAATGTCAAAACTTGTTTATTTATGTTTAACATGAATGTACCCAAATTATTAAACCAAGGTTGGCCGAGTATGATGTCAATATCCATCTTTACAGCATGAAATTGAGATGTGTAGTCATACTGACCTACTATCACTTGTAAATCATTAATGTTATACTTTTTTGGTCAAAAATATTTTTCTTTACACTAATGTTTAGCTCTAGAATTAATCGCTGATTTGCCAAGTTAATGTTGATGTAATTTTTATCGTTGCTTGTGCTGATAGTGATATTAATTCCTCTTCCTTGGATACTTCCTTTTAACATAATTACTCTATGATCTGTAACTGAAAAACCTTTATAGGAAAATCGTTCTTCCTTCATTTCCAAATTAGATTCCATTTTTTTCCACTACCAAGATGAGCAGAAGGTTTGAAATAATCCTTCTTATCCTTGTAATAATATATATATATTTTTTTTTTAATCCCTTCTTTTATAATTAATTAAATACTTTTGTACTTTCGAATTTTTTTTTTAAATTCCTTTATTTTTTTTTTAATACTTGAATGTATATATATATATGCTGAACTTTTTGAAACCTTTTATATTATATTTTTAAATATTGTATCTCAAACTCTTTAATTATATCCATCCCTCTTAACTTTTATTTATGGCTCTTACCCTTTGATCATATGGAATTGTGTTTTCATTGAAGAGTTCCACACGATTGTAGTATATGAGTCACCAACGTTTGACATGACTTTTGACTTCCACAAGGCAATGCGTGGAAATTGTATGGATGGTTACCATTCATTCTAATTTATTTTTTATATGAATTTGATATATTATATGCATCGAACTTCTGAAACTTTATATATATTTTTTAAATATTGTACCTCAACTCTTTAATTATATCCCATCCCTCTTAACCTGCTCTTAACCCTTTAATTATATGAAATTGTGTTTTCATGAAGAGTCACACATTGTAAGTATATGAGTCACAACGTTTGACATGACTTTTGACTTCCACCAGGCAATGGTGGAAATTGTATGGATGGTTTTAGCAATTCATATAGATGAAACTGAATTGTAGTGATTTTTTTTGAAGGGTAAAAAAATTAACGACTATACGGAAAAGTATTTACAGAGGATAGGCAACGGTCAACGAAGAACGGTGGATCAAGTAGAATAGTAAGGAAATGGTCGGGGAAAAATATGAAAAGAGGCCACTGTTAATTTGGCAGTTGCAATGGAGCGAAGTTGCGATTCTTCGCAGCGACCAACTCGACTACGACACGATGATGATGGGCAACGCGAAATTGGCAGGGATGCAGTGCTGGAGCAACAGCGAGGTCTGGCTCAGTGTTCAAATTTGAACACATCATAGCCTTTCCGAAGCCCTCTATCACGTTAAAGCCCTCTACCACGTTAGAGAAGTGCTTAGAGAAATTTACTAGTCAAAAGAAATTTAAATTTTGATTTTTACAAGTTTTTTAAAAATTTTAAATAATATTATAAAATGTTGTATGAAGGGTTGTCTGTTCTTAGGAAATTTCAAAATAATCCAGTTCTCTGAGTGATGTAACACTAAAGTCTGGAGGTTTTGGCAACACTCAAGAAAGTCCACACTCAATAAAGTGCAATGGGACGTAATGGAGGTTGTTCATCCATTTCGAGGGTATTGGTCATAATGGTAGCACTGATAGAGTTAGTAGTGATGATATGATGTTTATGTTCGCATTCATTGATAACATAGGTTTCTTTTCGTATTCATTGATAGCAGAGGAGAAGTAGCTATGTATTGGTATTTGTGAACTGGGCATATTTTGAAGGTATCAGAGATTTAAAAGAAAGAAATGACAAAAGGCAAAATTAACAATAACTGAGGTAGATTATTCTAAGTCTGTGAATCTTACCTGCATTGATTTTTCCAATCCCAACCTTTCGGCGAGTGCAGCACAAGTTCGCAAGATATTTTTAACTCTCAGTTTTAATTTTCAACTTTCATTTCCCTAGGCTTTGATTTAGTTCATTGATTTAGGCGAAACCCATTAAAATTATTATGTGTGGAATCATTTATTGATCTTTCTATAGTCAAGTGTAGACTCTGGATCTTTTTTATATCATCCATCATGTCATTGATGAAGATTTTTTGGACCAAGTCTTTGAGCAAAGTCAACTAATTTTTTCCCTTTCTGAGGAGGAAACAATGAAATAATTGTGTAATGAGAACCATCAAGGTTACACTTCGTATCAAGCAGAATCTCTTAATCTTTCCATTCAACCCGAAGGTTTGATGTGGATTTGTCTCCTTCTATTTACGTATGCTTGTAATTACATCATGCTCTATCAACTGTGAAAAATCAATCCATTGAAGTATTTCACTTCATATTTTTTCATATATTCATTTTTCCAGGGGATTGGAAGGGGAGTTATGAAGCTTTTGAATCGTCCATAAAGGCAAGCGATTTCGCAATGCCAATCAATGGCCTTCAACAAGTATGCAATTCAACATTTAAAATGATATTTTGCATACTTGTCCAATGCTTAAAAATAGATTAAAGTGACAGTATTGCCATTTTTACATCATAACCACATATTGCATTTTCTGTGGTATCTCCATTTTCCTTAATTTGTAAAATTTTATTATTTCTTGTTAACCCACCATTAACACAAGATTGTTGAATCATGAGATTACCCCATTAGATAGTGATAACTACACTTAGTGATTCACAAAATTTTATTTGTCATCTTCTAAATAACTACTACCATCTACTACATCTTCGAGGATTCCAAATATATTTGAGTACTGATCACGCTGAATATATTCGTGATCATCCTACAGCTATGAAAACATCTTCCATCCTACAACATCTTCCATCCTACCTTTATGCGGACATATTCATGACATTACTTTGATGTTCCACATAGATATCTTGACATAGTATAATAAGGCCGATAGGGTTCCTTACATTTTCCATGAAAACAAAACTCTGTTCGACATGAAAATCTTGAGATAGCATAATAAGACCGATAGGGTTCTTTCTTTAGGGTTTTTTTAGTGAACATCGATATATAGATAGAGTAATCTCTTTATTAATTTGAATTCTTATTTTATAGTAATAAATGAATACGTTCTCATTTTATAATAATAAATGAATAATTTTCCATTTTATAGTAATAAATGAAATACATTAGTTAAAGATGTAATTTTATCGTGTTTAAAAATAGATTAAAGTGATAATATTGATATTTTTGCATAACCATATTTTGTGTTGTATCTTCATTTACTTCCTAATTTGCTAAATTTTATTTCTTTCTTGTCAACCAACCATTCATATAAGATTGTTCAATTATGAAATTACCCCATTAGATGGTGGTAAATGACTACTACCATCTCTTTTCTATTTTTAGATGATTCCATGACTGACAACCATAATGCTTACAAAAGCCTAGCATCGCTGCCATTTGAACTTACTGCAATCAAGCTTACTATTAAGTCTAACATTTGTAAAAACAAACTTTATTTAAAACCCTTTATTTCTTCTCTTATTTAAAAAAACATTTTTCTTTATTAACTCTCTAGTTTTTGAAAACATAGAAATTAATGCTATAAAAAAATTCAGAAATAATAAGTGTCATTCCCATAAAATTATGTAGAATTTTGAACTGGGGAGAAATGTTAAAATGAAACTCCAGGGCTCTACTAATAACCACACAACCGAAGATTGGTTTGCCTATAGGGCTACAACTTAATTTTCCTTTCCGGGTCGGTCTTCCCAAAAGATATAGGATGCTAATAGCTATCCATACAACTACTATTGTCTGTCCCGCTTCATTCTCTCCATTCGGCATCTAGGAAATAAGTTGTGCCTGTGGGTGTCCATGTAGCTGGTGCTATGAAGGGCTTTTTAAGGAGATGTTGAAATCATAGAAAAATTAAAAGACATTGCTAATAAAAAGAAACCATATTATTAGAAAAATATATCAACCAAACTTGAATTCATTGTAAGGACCAAATTTGAAAACCATTCTTAAACAACAAAAAACGACTACCCAATCCATACAACAACAACATTGCATATGTGTATTACATATCACAATATTTCCCTATTAGATATGGAAAACTTTCCTTTCAATTACATAAATTTTTGAATCTATAGAGGTTGAAGTTTTTAATGGAGACGAAAGTCTATTGATAGTGTTCTTTGATTGAGCAATGTTAAGAGAAAATTTCAATTCCCTTGATTGTTGAAGGTATATATTTGTTTTTTTGGTTTTCTTTAAATTGTTTTAAGCTCAACAAAACATATAATATAAATTAGAAACAAATGAAAACTAAAAAGACTTTTTCCATTGTGTAAATAGATTTATATTTTCAATGATGTAAATTCAAATACTTTTGAAGATTATTTTTTTTTTTTTCTTTAACAAAATTTGAGAAAAATGTTTGCCTATATACTAAATTCTAGTGAGATTTTATAGTGTTTTAATGTAACCACTTTTTAAATTTTAAAAATTTAAATGGACACCATTTCATTTTGGCATTTTTTTAATAAAAAGTTTATTTAATATACACTTGTTAATAGAAGTAAATTTTTTTTATAACTTTTCATCTTTGAAGGGTTAGATAAATATATGCCCTTCCAAATAAAATTAAGACTAGCCCTTCAAAGTTGATCACTGGTCTGGCTGCGTCAGAGCAGGGAGTCAAAGTAGGGATCAGTCGGGGAACAGGGAGCAGAACAGTGATGGGAACGATGACTGAGTGCAGGGAGCTTAGTGAATGGTGTGGGATGTAGCCACGATGGTTTGGGAATTTGAGTGGGCACTAGAAGTGTGACTGCGTGTGGCAATGGCCAACGATGACTCAAGGTGTCCAATGATAGCATTTGGTCGGTGGCCCCTGGCGTAAAACAATGTCGTGGATGTTCGAATAGTCGTAGGTAAGTGTTGGTTTTATTTTTTTAATTTAATTTTATTTTTATAACTCTTTTTTGTTCTTTTTTTTGCTTTTTAGGATTTTTTCTATTATATATAATTTGTTTTTAATATTTATGTGGAGAAAGGCCGTTTGCAGAGATGGCGGCCAGGCAGTCATTATGCAACGGTTTTTTTGTCTTGCAGACAATATTTTACTCATAATTTTTATTTTGTTACTTCCTTATATTTTATTTGTTTATTTTCTTTACTTCTTTAATATATATATATATATATATATATAATATATATATATATATATATATTTTGACTCCCTTTCTATAATTATACATACACACATATATATATAGCCAAGGGCCTAGTAGCGAAATTCGCTGAATGGAGAACCTCCCACTTCGTAGTGAAATGCTTGAGTCTTGACGGCAACAATGTTGACGGATTTTGATGGCTAAAAGCCAGGATCAGACGTGGCTCTGATACCAATGTAACAACCAAAAGTCGTATACGTAGTGGAAATATTAAAATACTTCGTAGACAAAGACATACATTGTAGGATAGAAATTGTATATTGTATAAAAGAATGAATGTAGGATGATTACAAATGAGAATGAGGGCCCGCTTATATACCCTAGGCAGGTGCCTTTTCACGAATGGCCATGTATCTAAGACATTCCTCTTCATTACTGACTAACTAATCGTAAGCTAATTAATTATAGTTTATTATCATTCTATTTATATTTACATTTATTATTTTGTTATGAATTATATTCATAACATGGTCTCTTTGACTAAGGCACAAGTCAAAGAATACCTTACTCGCTACTATTTTCAACACTCCCTCTTAGCGAAGAAGGTGCTTATGGAAAAACCTCTTCCACAGGGTTCTATCTCCAACACTACCACGTTTGTCGATGCTACAACAACTCCCTCTGAACTAGAAGACTTCCCTTCTTTCTTCTGCGGAACCTGATTCGAAGGCCTGTTATTTCCAACCATGCTCTATGAGTCCATCACTTCAGTCATAAGTGCCATGTATACCTTGTGTACCTCTGTGACAGCTTCCTCTTGTTGAAGTTGATAGTGAAAGATATAACTCTCTCCTGATCTCCCTTAAACAAATCCTCTGCCCACTTCGCTTGAACTCTCCCTATACTGGGAGTCATCGACTGAGTGGTTGCCTCCACTCGCCCTGGGCTATGTTCCTCATCATCCTGTTGGATGACCCAACTGCCAACTAGCTTAGACTCAAATTGGTATATGATTGAGGCTCCATCTTGAATAGCTTCTTCTTAGATACTCTAATTTTCTCGTGCTCTAAGGACTCCCTTTGAGTTCTTCTCTCCTCAACCATCTCTTTTCTACTCTGAGCTCTCCCTATCTTGCTGCTCAAGGTTGCACCCGTCTCTACCTAGAAATTTTAAACATTATTCTTCCTTACACCTATCTGCTTTTTACATCTAGAAGCTAAGTGCTAGAGGTAAGCCTTATCTCTGTTGAAGATGACATCATAACCCTTGTCCTCAAGGGTAGCTACCGAAACAAGATTTTGCTTTTATCCTGGAACATAGAGGACATCTTTGAGATGAAGAGGGTTACCTAACTCCCTCTGAAAGCTGACAGTACCAACTCCTCTAGCTACATACATCCGATCATCTCCTAGCTCAATCTGAAACTACATGTGCTTCTCCTTCAGGTGGCTGAAACTATTCTTGTTCCTTGTCATGTGGAAGGATGCTCCTGAATCAATATACCATACATTATTGTTTATTGAGCTTGCCATACAAGCTATTAGTGAGAAATATTTCTCGAACTGGTAGAAAATGTATCTACCTCCAATGATGTAGCTACATGATCCTTACTGGACTCCTTCCGCTTAGGACACTTAGTGGCATAACGTCCAAACTCATGGCAATGGAATCACTTTATCTTGCGAAGATCCTTTTTCTTTCCCTTCTGATTGGACTCGGCCACTCCTTGGCCCTCCTTTCCCTTATCCTTGTTAGTCTTTCCTTCCATGGCAAATTTCTCCTCATCCTCTGTCTTCATCAATCTACCATCTCTAGTCCCTCTTTGGATCTCTTCTTGAACAAATTCAGTCCATAAACTTTCCCAAATAGGAAAATTTTCTCTGCCACTGACAACATCCTGGAACCCATACCAAGCCTTGTGAAGTCCTAGAAGATAAAAATTCACGGGACATTCTCTGGTATAGTCACACTTGCACCACCTAGCTCATCTCGTACTTGAGTGAACTATGACAAATACGTGACAATGGAATCATCCTTGCTCATCCAGATACTCAGATTCTCCTTAAGAGAAAGATACCTGGCATCACTGGTACTCTGATATATATCTAAAATAGTTTTGAACATCTCAAAAGTTGTCTTCTTCGCATGGATTTGAGGAACTATATGATCTTTGACCTCTTCTAGAATAATCCTCCTTGCTTTGATATCATTCTTAATATGTTGGGTCAACTGTTTGGGATTTTGTGGTGGTAGTATAGCCCACTTCACAAATTATCCCACCCTATTATCCTCCAAAACTATCATGATCCTCCCTTTCCATGGAACGAAGTTCGGTTCTCTCTCTAAATAGTGATTTATTCTCAATCTTTGGTATGCCATTTTGTTTCCCAAGAGAGCTCTCCAACACCTGCCCACTAACAACCTTGTAGTCCTTCACAATAGGATGAACTTAGGGCTCAATAAGGCAACTTATAACAACACTCCTACACTAGTGTAGAACTTCGGCAATCTCAACTTGGAAGGACAACAAAAAAATACCTCTTTAGCATAATTGTTCTGTCAGGCTTCTTAGGTCACAGTTATGGGATGTTCCTCTGAAATTCCTCCACCAATGGTTAGGACACCTGAAAACAGTGCATCGATCCTCTAACTCAGCCTCTAAACCTCCACAAGTACTGCGTTGATCCTCTAGTACATGTATTTCACTTCTATGCAACTCAAGGTATCTCGACTTTTCTTTTACTCCCTTCTAGGCCTTTCAACCCTCTAAGACAGAGGCTTGACCTACTTGTTGTGCACAGAAAATTGTAGTGGTCTGTAACAAAGAATATACCCTTCAAAACATGAATAGATTTGCCAAGAACTCTTCCTTATCCACTCAGCCAACACCCTGCCTAATCTTGACCTATTCCAAGCACAAAAAGATAACTTCCAAATCATCCTTCTCTTCTTGAAAAAGATCATATAGGATGCAACTCCTTAGACCAGACGTCCTCCTCTTTGATGTGTCACACTTGTGATGTATTAATCAACTTGTGTTGGTATTTATTTTGTTCCTTGCTCTGGTATCATGTAGAATTATCTTGAAATTTTGCAACTGCTACGATGAACAAATTTGAAACTAATCGTTGCGCCAAGACACTACAAGGAAATACAGTTTCACTAAAAAACACATATCTTTTCCTTAAAACTAAGCTTGAAAACCTTGCACACAATCTTGATCTTGCTCTTGTTGCTTGCACTGTTTCTTTGCCTCTTTCTTCTTGCGCAGGAAGTCTCCTATTTCCTAGCGCAGATTTGGGCTCTTATTATTTAGGATCCTCTTAAATCTTAATGCACATATGCAAGCAAAAATTCTCTCCTCTTGTTGCGTTAGGGCTTCTCCTTAAACACTCTCCTAGCAAGCCTCTCACACACACAACCTATGCATACAAGAATGAATAATGATGTGCCTTCATCCTCCTTAAGTGACTCTTGCAACTTGCCCTAGCGACAAATAACCTTTAAGACTTTGTCACTTTTCCTTTTCCAACTCTAACTCGCTCTAGGAGACAAAAAACTGAGCCTCCAACTATATGCATGAGTTAAACTACTTCATGAACTTGTTCTAAATTTTAGGAACTCATCCTAAGTTATAGAAACTTGTGCATGCGAAAGAAAGATTGCTTATGGTCTCTTTGACTAAGTCACAAGTCAAAGAAGACCTTACTCGCTACTATTTTCAACACCAACAACTGAGTTTCAGCAAAGAATTCAGGAAGAGATTTTTCGGAGAAATTCTCCATAGATATTCCAGCATTTTGAGAACTAAAAGGAGGTTGAATTATTTTGTAGTGAGGCCATACTAGCCAATGTGAATGAGCTAGTGCACATAGTTGGGCAGCAGTTCGATTTCTAGTTACCGGAGACAGGTGTTGGAGGAGGTACAAGTTGCTCTAGTGAATTACAGGAGGCAAAATACATTGTGGAAACTAATTTCTAGAGGTAGTGCGAGTTCCAGAGAGGGCCACACGTATTTTCTAGTTTCTAATGCAAGTTGTAGGCAGGAGGCTGTGTGGTTCTGTAGAAGGGAAACTTATGCTTTCCAGTGTGATTTTGCTAATAGGAGTGGAGAAAAACAATTGTCAAAGCTTTTCCAGTGAGAGGCAAGCATATTTTAATTATCAATTGCTGAAGATTATTATTAATAATAAAACCCTCATCTACAGCACTGGGTTTCCCCACATTGAAGTTTTTCCAAGGACAATTTGTCCAAAAATATTGGTGTCAATTATTTTGTGTGTGCATATTATTTCTCAGTTCTTGTTGTTATTTGTGAAAATTGCAGTAGTGATTTAATCAATATTCGTTGTGATTAATTTCTGAAGACAAATAATCTTCAGTAGATAGAAGATTAAATTCCAATTGCTGCAATTAAGAAAATTTCACACGGTATCAAAGTATATTAGTGCAAAGTGTTTACAAAAGTAAATCAGTGCAGGGCACAAGAAGAGAAAATTTTTATAACCCAAATTATTTTTATCCATATTTATTTTTGGGTTTCACTATATTTCCAGATTTTGAGAAATCAAGACAAATTGGATGGAGCCTCCAACTTTGGCGTTTGGAAAAATAGAATGACATTCCTATTGGATGAGTATGGACTCAAGGAGTATGTGAATAACACTATAGCCATACCAACAGATCCAAGATAGTTGGAAACCTATAAAACGTAAAATTCCAAAACCGAGAGGATTATCCTTAATGGAGTCAATTGTTGGAAATACAAGAGGGGGGGTGAATCAATATTCCTTTTCAATTGTTAATTTTACTATTTAGATCACTTATAATTAGAACACAAAATCAACAAGAAGAGTAAATACTTTTATTAACTTCTTCTTTACAATAAATCTAATACAATATAGTGTAGGGCTCAAACCCTAGTTGAAGACACCAATCTCAATTTCCCAAGCTCCAACCTGTATTTTTCCAAACACTAACTTGGACTTCCCAAGGCTCCAACCTTGTCACTTTGAGGCACCAACCTCTAGGGCTCCAAACCTATCTCTGGTATAGGCTCCAACCCAGTCCCTTGAGGACTCCTATCCTATAGGGCTCCAACCCTATCTTCCAAGGCACCAACCTTATCTCTATGAGGCTCCTACCTCTAGGGCTCCAACCCTCAACTTCAATTTTTCAAGATAAGTTTGATGATTCTTCATGGTTCCCAATATCTTCTTTAACGAGCCATATCAATCTTCAGCGATGCCTTCTCCAAATCACTTCACCAATGACAACCTTGTCTTTTCAAAAGGTGTCTCCATTGCTCTTCATGTCACCCACACAAGTTTCTTAAGGTTGCATCAACAGTGCATCATGGTGTCTTCAATAATGTCTCCAAGAGGCTCCAATTCAACTACTACATGATAGTTCTAATAGGGTGTTCAAGAGGCTATTGAGGGAGGATGTTGAGGCGCTTTAAGATTGACTTAACAAGGTCATTGTAAACTTCTACAAAGCTTTAAAAATGATTCAACAATGTTCCAATCATTACTTCTATAGGCTGAGATGAATGTCACTATAGGTCTATTCCTGTACAAGCTCTGAGATGATGCTTTTAGGAGGTGTTCGAGTTTAAGGACTGAGATGAGATGCTAACTGAGCTCCAAAAGGTCTGTGGTAGTGATCTGAGCCTCTTTTCACACTACAGGTCGAGCCTTAAACGTTGCCCAAACAGTGATTCCTTCTGTTGGAAATTTCTGGTAAGTTCAAACACAAAAGAACAGAGAACAATGCTCTGTTTTCTCCACATGATCTTAACACAGGGAAGCTAAATTTTCTTATCAGAGAGTTTTCAACACACATGGAAACACTATGTATTCATTAATAAAACAACCTGTTACAAATTCTTCCTCTCTCTCACAGGGATTCACCAAGAACTTCCAGTTCCATACAAAAAAAATTACTGTCTCAGCTACAAATTTTTACACCACTATGTGTAAAAATAAAACTTACCTATACTGTTGTAAAAATCACTTACATTCAATGCTGCAATAAAAGCAAATCTCTTACATATGCTGCTGCATTTTTACATTCCTTATCTCAACGAACAAAACAAAAAATTTTGCAAATCTCTTACATATGCTGCTGCATTTTTACATTCCTTATCTCAACGAACAAAACAAAACATTTTTCATAATCTGTCTCTCCAGAAAAATTTTCACTGTTGTGTAAAAATTTTCTTTACAGTCACCAAAAAAAATTTCATTCACTCTAGCGATGCTGCGCATTCCACGCATTCCAAACTCCAAAACCAAAAAAATTACATTGCATATGTTAAAACTACAAAACAAAACATATGACCCTTTTTTTTTACCTTTTCTTGTCCCGTAAAACAAGAATTACATCCTTAAATAAAAAAACATTAAAATTAAAAACATTTTCCTATTTCCATACTTCCCCGAAATAAAAATTTAAAGACTTTACCAAAACTTACCTATGGTAATAAATTAATTTATCATCCTTTTACGGATAAACCTGGCGGTCAACCAAAAATTACTTCACGTCAAGTTCAAGCTCAAGCGATGCAAGTCCAGGCAATCCCCATAGGTCAAAATCACACGAACATTGCCGGCCGGGGAAATGGTGGTTTTGAAACCGTACTTTAGACACGCGTCAACTAGTCGGTGTGTTCAGAACCTCCCCACAGAATACCACTCAGCGTGAAAGGTGGTGCGATATAAAACAGGTGGTTTTCTGGAATTAAATACACGCCGTTGAAATTATTAATATTTCAACACCAGGTGGTGCGATATAAAACAGGTGGTTTTCTGGAATTAAATACACACCGTTGAAATTATTAATATTTCAACACCTTCACGGACACTGCTGTCTAACCTTCTTCACACAAAAGAGTTGCTACAACACTGTTGTATAACTCACCGTCTCCAACAAGGATCCGAGCTCTAAATGATAACTCTTCCAATGTATCACTGCTCCACAAAAATTCACACTTCAGTTCATTCCGAGTTTAATCCTCTTAAACACTGTTCCAATTTGGTGCAAGATGGTACGAGGTGTGTCACAACTATACTCAGGTCCGAGGTATGTAACAATTCTGTAGTTCGAGCTCTAAACACAGTCCACTTGCTAACAATTCATTGTTTGTTGTCCTTAAGGTGTTCGAGCTTCCAAAAGATGTATTGGAAACTTTAGAGCACAAGACGTGTCATTCAATCTTCAGGATGATTGCTCGTCCAACATCAAACCCTGCCAGTGTAACCCTTTACCCAAAAATTCAAAACCTAAGAATGGAGCCCAGAAACTACATGCAACAAGCTTTCTTCATCGAGTTTCTTCTAAAAGGCCGAGATTTCAAAGCTCCACGCAATTCCATCGATTCATGGATGAAAGATGAATATCCTCATGCTCATAAATTAAAAAACCTTCCACTTGTGAGAACAACGTGACCCTTTCACAATCAAATATCCAAAATATCTTGAATCCGCAGGCAGATAGCGAAATATACAAGGATAAATTTCACTGCTACAAATGCTTGTCTTCATCGAGTTGTTTCCTTTCTCAGATTGTTTTTACCGAGATGAATTGATGAACAAAATGAGCTCAAGCCATGTATATATACGCATTTGAATAATCACGTCCTAATTGGTGGAGCTGACCAATTCTCAACGTAGGATATTGAAGCTGACTTAGGTAAAGGTGAACCCGACATGTATAAATATTTTAATGTTGCTATGAGGTAAAAAAAGTTATGATTGTTGGCATGAGAGATTACTTTACAAATTAGGGAGCCGCCAATAATGTGTAGATATTTTTAATTAAATATGAGGATATTCGATAGTATAATGGTTAGCGATAGATTTAATTAAGGAAAGATTACGGCAATTAGGATTTTATTTAGGATTTAGGAATTTCTTTCCAAGGACTAGGGTTAGGGTTTCGAGGTTAGGGTTTTGAGATTATTAATAATGCTAGGATTAAGCAATGCTATATGGTTAGGGTTTTATTTAGGCAAAGGCTAGGGTTTTAGGGATGGATTCAATTAGGGTTTCCAAGATAGGGACTCTAGGATTTATTTAGCAGGACAATTAGGGTTTCCAAGCTTCTTACAAGCTAGGGTTGGATCATCATGCATAGGGTTTTCAATCAATTCTCAACCAAGGGCTTGATCTTAGGGTTTTATAATGTAGCTAAGGAATATGCATCATCTTCATGCTTAAGGGATTGGCCTAGGGTTTCTTAGGGCAACATCATGTATCACAAGAATATTTTCCATCTCCAATAATGCCATATTGACATCAATGACAACCTTGACCAGCATCAATGACCATATTGTTTTGCATATCGCAAAGAATGATACAACGAGGTAGATGTGGGCACGATTGTAAATTTGTACCAAAATCCTACAAAGAATAGGAAATTGATTCTCAAAGAGAAGTTGAGAAACATCAAGATGCAGAAGGGCGAAGACACAGTATCCTATCTCACTAGAGTCTTACTTGCTAGTGATGAATTGGCTACAGTTGGAGATAAACCAAGTGATGACAAACTGGTGTGAATAGCTTTGAATAGGTTTTCAAAGGGTGGAATTTGTTCGTCCAAGTGATCAATGGGTGAGATATACAACCAGGCTGGGATTGCTTATGGAGTGATTTCACTCAGGAGGAGCTTAGGCTCAACTTGGTTAATGGTAGTAGTAGTAGTAGCAAAACTTTAAGGCTGAGGAGCAGGAGAATGTAGCCCTAGCAGGAAAAGGTAAGGTGAAGAAGGGTTCTTGTAACAGATCACACTCAAAAGGAGAAAAGAAGAAGAAAGACTTGAGTAAAATAAAGTTCTTTGGTTGCAGTTAGTTAGGACACTATGTCAACCAATGTCCTGATTGGAAAAAGGGAGATAAGAAGGGGAAGCAAACAACAACTTCAATGGACATTGAGAATATGTCTTCGAGGCTAGAGGATGAATTTTCTCTCATAGCTTGCCTCTCTATCTCTACATCCATAGGTGTCTAGTGTGTCTGACAATGGAGCGTCAACACATATGACAGGGGTTAGACTCGATCCCTAGTTAATTTTCTCAACCCATGATGAAAACGACTTGTCAATCACATAAAATGTCCAGTGCTGCATCTTCACCATTAGGTACAATAATCATTAGTGCATCTAAGTGGACCAAGCTTGTTAGTATAATTCATACTAATTCAAGAGGATCCTCTAGTTTCTCCAAGTTCAAAGGGTTCAGTGCTTTCCGAAAATAACGTCAAGTGGTAGAGCCTATCGTTCTGAGACCGGCGGTACCTTCGATTTCTCATTTGGTCTCCGGATGAAGGAGAAATCATCCGATGAAGTTTGTGGTGAACAATTGAAAAGGGGGCCATGTGGCGTTCTCACTACTCGACATGTGGCAGCAGTCAAATCAGAGGTTCACAGTTCATTTGCAGGTCTGGTTATGGTTTTCAAGTACATTAACATTGGTTTCATGGTGAAATTTGGGTTTTGAGAAACTATATCTTAAAAGCTAGACATATGGTGGCAATGTTATAACAATACGGGTGCATCTATAATATCAATACAACTAACCTATGGTCTAAACCATGGAGCGAAACATATATATATTAATATATGGTAAAATGTGAGAGAAATATATATATATATATAATATATATAACTATAATATATATTATATATTATTGGCATGGTGCGAAACATTATAACGTCAACCCTAAGGTGTGGAATTATCATCGGCGCTAACAAAACCTCTAATGGCGGAGTTGTTATATGCCACGGGTAAGCGCAGTGGCATCCACATGGCACGAAGTGTGGCAACAGGTATGAACAGTCAAACAAAATGGTTGTACCATAGCTCGCAGGTGGCAGATATGTGACAAATCAGGTCGAGACCGTCGAAGGGTAGGTGCCACGAGGCATGATTCTCATTGACCACCACCACCAAGCCATTCACATGTCGCTACAATAGTGCCACCGGTTATGTGCTAAGGGTTTTGATTGGCGCGGTTATGCGCTCCATCAAACTTTGGTTAAAACATATTTAATGTATAATAGTTAGGATGACCGCAATCCATTTAAAAAGTTTATAATATAGTTTTGAAACTATATTTAACATATGTATTAAAGCATCGAGTAATGTAATTGCACCACCATGTAACCACTTCAAACCAGTGAAGCACGACCCTCATAAAACCCGCAGGTAAGAACGGGTCCTATGCTGGGCTGGGTCACCCGCATAGAACCCGCGGTCTAGACCCTTACCCAATAGGTTTTGTATAGGACCCGACTACCAACATCAAACCTACGGGTAGCCCATTAAACCCTCATGGGACCCCTACAAGTCCCTCCCGACATCAAAACCCACAAACTGTCCAAAAATTTGAAATTTTTTTATTTTTATTTTTACTTTTTGGAAATGAGGTGGAGGAAAGGGGAAATTGGAAGGAGAAAAAGATTAATAAGCACCTCTTTTCCTTCCATTTCTCATTCACTTATCATTTGAGTGTTTGGCTAATTTGTGTGTGTTGAAACTTGAGAGTGAAGCTAAAGGAGTGTGAAGGCGCTGTTGGAGGACGCTAAAAGAGGCTTCATCGGATCAGACTAAGCTTCCCTTAGGCTTCATGAAACAAGTTGGAGCATGAGAGGTTGGAGAAGTTAGTTTTCATCTACTACAACCTTCGAATGCTCACAAAACAAGTGCAGCCAAAGGATACACATCCAATTTTATTGGATACTATTGATTTAGAGTATGATTGGGTTGTGGAGGAGGAGGCCCTTGGTTTGAGTTGGCTTGATGAAGAGATTGAGGATCTCTCTAGTTTTCTATCTCAAATTGAGACTCCAAATACACCTGCCTCACAGCTGCTTCAGTCTTCCAATGTTACCATTAGCTCCACGAGGACTTATTTTAGGCGAGGTCGTCCATGAGTGATGAGACTCAATATTGTTATGAGACAATCATTTATCATTTATGACATATGTATTTGAATTTTGAACTTGCTGACATTTTTTCTTTTAATTATGGAATCATGAGTCCTTTTCTTATTCAGTATCTAAATGTTTTGCTTACAAAAATCGAAAATGTTATGTTTTACTTTTATAGATATGAGATGATGTTATGAATTATTGCATATATTGTGGTTTTTATAACTTATAAGGATTAGAATTGTCATTAGTTTCTTTTTTGTGCTTAAAATTTACCACATTTTAAGTTTTTTTTTTTGTATTTGACGAGTCTTATATGGGTCTTATAAGGGTCATTCCCGAGTCTTATACGAGTTGACGAGTCAATGTTGTGACGAGTCTTATACGAGTACGAGTCGTTCAACATTGCTTCAAACAACCTGCCATGAATGGCCCGGGAGGTTCGACCCTGGAACCTACCCAAGGTTTTATAAAACGTTTTCTAATGAACCAGAACTGGGGGGAGCAAATAGTGAGTTGCAGAGCTGGGGCATATTATTCACTGTTTTTGTTCATGTAATCGTATATTGGTCATCCTTGAGCCAAATTGAGAACGGCAACATGCGTGGAAAAGCTGAGACGGAAGACTTTCTTTTTACAATAACCAATAGTGTCTACGTGCAGAGACCAGTTGGTAAAATCTCATGTAAATAAACTCTTTGGACCATTTCCTAATAAAACGAATGCCCACTTGGAAGCTGACCCAGAGACGTAGTACAGAAGGGACGAACTCCGTCAACAATTTTGCTATCATATTTTGGTATTAGAGTGAGGTTGATCCTGTTTAAGCAGGATATTTTTTAATGTGAATGTTGACTAGCTCCAGGTTGCAACGTGGAGAAGGGAAACTTGAAGAGGCCAATCCAGACATTGGAAAGAAGAAAGTCTCACAAAAGATGACGGGTTCAAATGAAGGAGAAGCTCCTGAGACAAAAAGCGAGGAGCAATTTCAGCAGATGTTCCTTAATATGCAAAGGATGATTGCGGAACTTTATGAAGAAAAGAAAACTAGAGATGCAACTCCGTCTTCTAAAGGCACGAAAGTGAAAAAGGGCAAGGAAAAAATTTGATGGTAATGAACCTCCTTCTCCTCCATCTTCATCTTCTTTTTCATCATCTTCTGATGATTCCAGTTCAGATTCTGAATTAAAGAAGAAACATAAGAAATCTCATTTTCTGAAGTTCGATGTTCAGTTTGAACTGCTTATATATGATGGTGAAATGAATCCTGAAAAGTTAGATAACTATATTAAACAACTTGAAGTTTATTGTAGAATTCATAATATTTTTTATGATTCCGCGAAAATTCAGTTAGCTACACTTGGAATGGGGGGAACAACGTTGATTTGGTGGGAAAGTAAAACTCAGTCAGATTTAAAGCATAAAGGTAAAATTATCTCTTCATGTTCGAAGCTTATTAAAACTCTTAGAAAGAAGTTATCTCCTTTAGGATATATGCAACAGGCTATAATAGATTGGCAGCATTTGAGGTAGGGTAAAGGACAGAATGTGCAAGAGTTTACTCAGGAATTCAGGAAAAAGGAATTAGCAATTGATATTCCATTAAACACATGAGAAACCTTGTAAAAGTATATTGGAAGTTTGCATTCTTATTTGTAACATACATTGCTTATGTTTAATCCAACTGACTTTGATGAAGTATGTGTGCAAGCCACTCATATTGAATCAAGTGGCAAACCTTTTCAATGGAAACCATTGAAGTAGTCAGAACACAAAGACTCCAAAGAAGGAAAAGGAAAGGGTAAGTTGAAAGGAAAGAAATTGGCGACAACAAAGAAAGAAGGGGAAATACCTACATGTACTCATTGTCAGAGGGTCAGACATGATGAGTCCAAGTGTTGGAAGCTTCATCCAGAACTTAAGCTAAAGAAGTTCCTTAAGGAGAAGGGTGAAATGAAAGCAAATGCTGAAGTCCAACAAGATTTGGGATCTGACTCCGGTGATGAACAAAAGATTACCACAATGAGTCTAACATGTATACTTTATGAAGCTAGTTCTAGTTCTACTTACTCTGCATCATCTTCAAAAACTAATAATGAGATTGATGAAAAGAAGAGGGTTGAACTTTTTCACATAAGGATTATTTCCAAGCACACTAATATAGACACATTATTTGATAGTGAGTCACAAGAAAACTTAATACCTGAGGAATTTGTAAGGAAATTGGAATTGGAAACTAAAAATCATCCAAAACCATACCCTTTAGGATGGTTAAAAGAAAACACTTAGATGCATGTCACAAAACAGTCTCATTTAAGTTTTGCAATTACAACTAATTTTGTTGATGAAGTTGAGCTAGATGTGATTCATCTAGATATATGTGGAGTTGTGTTGGGTAGTCTGTATATTTATGATAGACATGCCATTTTTCATAGAAGGGACAACAAGTATCATATTTTTCAAGAAGGAATTGAATACATTGTCAGGGCACACAGAAGTAAGATTAACTTGGATTTAATCATTGTCGGTCATTTGAAAAGGTTAATAAATTCAAGTAAAAGGTATTTTCTCATGATTGTTAAGAAACAACCTAAAGATGCTTTTGAAGGGTGTGATTCTCAATTTAAGAACAAATAGGTTGAAATGGTAGAGATTTTTATAAAAAATTGTTTAGAGAACCAAAAAGTCTCCTTCCAAAATGAGAAATACAACATGGGAATCAATTACTATCTATTGCACCTCTTCTAAATATTGGCATGAATCATATATCAGCCATTAAACTTGATTTAAGAAATGGTTATCATCAGATGTGTATTGCAGAGAATGATGTTTGGAAAACTGCGTTTAAGACTAGACATGGGCTTTATGAATGGTTGGTTATGCCATTTGATGTATGCGATGCTCTAGCAACTTTAATGAGAGTGATGAATGATGTGTTTCGTTCGTTTATTAATAAGTTTGTCACTTATTTTCAGTTCAAGTTGGGAAGTTAGAAGTTTCGTGGGTGCAGTTCAGTATTGGAGAAAGTTTGTTTTTCATTTCTCTTTTATCGCATCACCACTTCATGCTTTAACAAGGTTTAAAGCCTCCATTCAGTGGGGAGGAAAACAACAAAAAGCATGTGATAGTTTAAAGCAGAAAATTGTAACAGTTCCACGAAACCTTCAACAACCATTTGAAATAGAAATTGATGCTAGCAAGTATGTGTTAGGTCCCTATAATACTAGTGATGCCCCCATTGTTATGTACCTAGGGGGGTAATATGGGGTACCGAGAGAGGTACCCAAGGTAATATTGTAATAATGGGATGGGCCATAGTAATAAATAAGGTGGTTAACCCATGTCATGTAAGGGACCACAAGTAGTTAATAATAATGTAATGGGCCCATGGTTTTAGTTGATGGTATGAGTAAACCATGGTATTGATGCATGGTATTGTATGTATGAGGCCTATATAGAGGCTAGAGACTCCACATGGAGAGATATGAAGAGAAGTATTCTTGTATGAACAGGCATAAGCTTGTGGAGTATTCTCCTTCCTTAAGGAGTGAATGTATGGTGTTGCCCTACCTTAAGGGTTTGATCAATAAAGCATTTCTATCTTATTTCTTGGGTTTATTTGCATTATCTTATACTTTTCATATCAGATCTATATATTTCCGGGTTAGATCTACAACAAGTGGTATCAGAGCTACAACAAGTGGTATCAGAGCACTTTCCCTGGGCACAAAAGTGGAGATTTTTTTTTTTTTCATTTTTGCAGGGTTTCAAGGTGGCGAGTTTGCAGATCAGATCTGTAATTTTTGGTTCAAAGATCTACAAAATCTAGATTGCATAGTCTGTATTATTTGTGAAAAAAAATAGCCAATTTCAAAAAAAAATCGGTCAAATCGGAGTCCGGATGAAGGAGATATCGCTGATCTAAAAATCAGTAGGGTTGGAGACAATTTTTCGGGGCAGCGAATTTGCGGCGCAGATCTAGATGACCTGGTGCATGATCTGCAAGATCTGATTGCAGATCTGGAATCTTTGTGAAAAAACACCCAATTTCAAAAAAAAAATCAGGCAAATCGGAGTCCGGATGAGGGCGATATCGCTGATTTAAAATCAGCTCTTTTTGCAGAAAGTTTGGTGACGGCGGGAGAGTTGCAGCGCAGATCGGGAATTCTAGTGCCTGGATCAAGATTTCTACCACATGGGCAAATGCAGAATGATTGTTCCATTTCTAAAAACAGGTCATAATAAAGATTCTGAGCAATATTGACGAAACTGTGACAATTTCAAAATTTTCGCCAAGTAAGTGAATTTTTTCAAAACCCTCTTCATGGCTTTTACAGGAAAAGATAATGGTTCTACTATTGAAGAACACATAAATGAATACAAGAGGTTATTTAGACACCATTGGAGATGGGTGGCAATGGCTAATTTTAAAGATGAGGCAGCCACATGGTGGGGATTACTTAACCAAAAGAAGTGTTTCAACTTGCCCGATGAAGAATTTGAAAAATTACTTTTAGATAGATGGTCTCATGCCAGAAATCAAGATAAGGAGAAACATGTGGGTCTATTTCCTACTGGTATATCCTTATTACAGGTTCATGGATTAATTCAGAAAGAGA
>APFE030034619.1:1302-11807 GCA_000404065.3 Pinus taeda | reverse complement strand
AGAGTTGTAGCTCTCTGCAGGTTGCAGCCTACGTACTGGTAAAGGACTGCCCCAGTACAAGACCATTGTAAAAGGAGTTTCTAATTTGAAAGAAGATAGAGACATATTGCAGCAGGTGGTTTTCACCCACATTGGGTTTCCACCTTATATCTGGTGTTCTTTGATGTGACTCTGTTTTTCTTGTTCATGCTCATTATTTTATGGTACTGATATGCAAAAATAATTCAAAGTATAAATAAGGAAGATTTGGTAAAAGGTCTAGATAATACTGATTCACCCCCCCTCTCAGTATTATTTTCAACATCTGACTGGTTGGAAAATTTCTCAATGTCTGGCCTAAGATCATGTATGAAAGGACTGAATTTGAAATTGAGCATTAGTTTATTTATGACTCCATGAGGTTCATATTGCCACATAAAACTGCTCTTGAAGTTCATCTCCTGTAAGAGTTTCTCTGCCTCTTGTCCAGCTTCCCTATTATTACAAATAAAATGGCCCAATTGGTTTTTGATCTTAAATTGGGTTTTCTTCTTAGCTGACAAGAAATTTACTTCATCAGAGTTTATGATTTGCCTTAAATACTCTAATGCAAATATCCTCATGGGGAGGTATTTGGGTAGTTTGTAGGGAGTAAGTTTGCATCCATATATTCTGATTTTTGTGTGGCCTTGGTATAGATACCAGTCTCCCACTTTACTATTCTTTGCCAACTATAAAACTCTTTTAATCTCCTGACTGATCCTGTGTTGATAGCTACTGGTTAGCATGTTTATAACCAGATGAAAAAATGAATCAATGAAGTCTTTGTAAGTAAATACAGTGAAATACATTTGGATCAATGGTGTCCAAAAGATGACATATCTTGGATTTCCCTTGGTGTCTAACTTTTGGATGCTGATAGGAAACTTATTTCACTGAAAGTACAGAAACATGTGAAACAATACAGATGAGTATTTGAATGCTCTCTCATTTGGCAATCTGATAAGCTATTCATGGATTCTATCTGCCAAGAACTGAACATAGTTGTTAATTTTACCAAGAGGCTTGCTTGGGAAAAATATAGAAAGGAAAGCAAGGACAACCTCATCCACATGTTCATCTGTGATGTACCCTAGAATGCAAGAGAGCATGGTAATAATATGTCTGCCTTTCTCAGAGAAAATGGTGGCAGCATATGGAGGACTATCTGTTGGAGTGTGAGACTCTTTAATGATGAAAGTTTGAATGATCTGAGCTTTCTTGGTAATGTCTAGCTTGGTGTAGAGTTCAAGAAAGCCTTTAATGGAAAGTGGGGTCTCATTTGGACTTGACTGGATTTGCAACATTTGATATATATATTCTGATATTATGGTGAACAAAGCCTACTAATCAGGGGTGACTATGGCTCTCTGACTTGGAATATAGCATGCTGGCATAAGTGGGTGATTTCTAGGAATGGGTGTACCTGTGGGAAGAAGTACTTGGGAAAATTTGACTCCCAAAGGTGAATGTCATAATTATGGTTCAAAAACTTGTATTTACTCCAACAGTGGAGTTTCAGTAGGTAGGCAGGGGAAGCAATGTCCTTGATTTGAAATTCTCTGTTCGCTAATGGAAGGTGGTCAATGTCCAGGTGAGGGGTTTGTAGAGGTCTTACATCCAAGGAGGTTTGGGAAGCCATAATTTGGTATATTCAACTGAATTAGTCTTTCTATGGCTTTAGGAGTGAGGTCAAGAGCTTTGGAATAGTGGGGAGGGTAATTACAATTTGTTAAAAAAAAGGGTTCAGATTCACAACAAGTTTTTTTGTTTTTGTTTTATTTTTGTTTTTTGTTTTGTTTTGTTTTTTTTAGGAAGATTTCCTAGTTAATTTAATTAATTAATCATTCAATAATTACTATGCATAGTTCAAATTTATAAGTCGTTTTGGTTCTTCCAAGAATACCTGGAAATTGGCAGTTTAGTGTGCAGATGGGGTTATGTGGTGGTAGCAGAGGCTTCTGAGGCTTCAATTGTCAATTTTCTGCTTCAATTTTGGTTTCTACAACACCTTTGGGTGGTAAAAGGTGGTCAAATTGGTTACACAGAGGTTCGGGGTGTCTGAATCAGTTAACAAAGGTTTGCAGGGAAAACGAGAAAAAAGAGAAATTTGGGGTTTTTTCGGCCTTTTAACCAAAAATGGTTAGATTTTGGTGCGAGATTTATTAAATGAATAGTGGGCAATTTTGGTTTACCCAGGGAGGTGGTTTTTGGTGATATCGCACCACTTTTGGATGGAGGGCAGTATTTTTTGCAAGCACGTGATATAACATGGTGTCGCCACGTAGCCAAGCAACACTCGGCCAAAACTGCGAATCTCGCGTGCTCTCGGGCCGTTAATTGTCGTATGATGAATCCATGCGATATGGTTGTGCATTGTTGAATTTGGGGGTGGGAGATCAGAGGGATATCGCACAGTGAAGTTGCACGGACGGAGTCAGGATGTGATTTGGCAGGGCCCAGGATTTAATTACAATGAATTGTAATTATTTAACAGATAATGATAGTCTTTTAAGATAATTACTGTGTAAATAAAGGTGGTACCATGGGTTATATGGTAGGGGCTTTTAACTATATACCAAGGCTTGGTGGGTTAAAAGGGTGTCAAGAAATTATAACCTGGGGGGTTTTATAAAGTGGGATATTACGAAAAACTTAGGATAAAGGGTTTTTGTGGGTTTTTAAGGGGACAAGGGAATTTAATAAGGGGTGGGGGGGGGGAGTATTATTTGTGATGGGAATGTATTTCACACTAGGGAAAGGGGTTTTGGGAAGGGGGAATGATTTTTTGAAGGGTAATGTCTAGTTAAATGTGTGAAACATAGGGATCAAAAGTCAAAATGAAGGGAAAGGGTTTTTACAAGTAATGAAAAGATAAGGAGGGGAAATTAATAGAGTAAGTTTGTGGGGGATAATGAAATGAGGGGAAATTAGTAAATAAGCTTTAATGAATGTCATTTCTCTTTCAAAATTCCTCCTGCACATGAAACATAGGATTAAGCATGATGAATGTGCTTTTGACTTAGCAACCTTGTGCACTTACAAAACTTCTTCTACCTACCCTTTTTTTATCCTAACATTTTCTCTTCATTCATTGGGTGCATTTGAGCTTGCTAACTCTTTATTTATTTTCCTTTTGATAATAAAACTATCTAATTCTAACCTTATGACTTCCAATGGCTCAAATTAAACTGTTGAGCTCAATTTTATTCTCTACCTAACCGCCGATCTACCAAGATTAAACAGTTTGGCTAGATCTTTATTCTCTGTCGATCAACATGAAATTTAAAGCATGAATGAATCAAGATTAAATTATTTGACCATCATGGATTGTGGCATTTTTGACAAGCTGCACACAATCTTATTTTGCAAGGTAACGTAATAACTAGTGGCATTAAAAATTGCACACTTTCATGATCTATTTTTATCTCTTTTTTGGTGTTCGTATTTTCTACTTTTTTTTTTTATCTTTTTCTTTCTTTTTGTCCTTTGATTATTCTTTTACGGCATACCCTCTTTACATTTTTTAATTTTAATATGGGAAAACATTTTGCAGAAAGAAAAAGTATGTACAATATTACAATACTAACCATAGCCAATTCAAAATTATGAATCCTATTATTATAGGACCCTAACATTGTGTTAAATTATGTTTGATTTATTGTGTGCTTTCATTTATATTTAATATGTTGCCTATAACTATATTAATTGTTCTAAAGATGAATTTGTAGTTATAATTATGTTATTTCATGAAGGATTTTATCCTCATCTAACGACTCTATATTAAACACAATTGATTTACATTCACTTTTAAGTTAATTAATACCATGAAATAGCTATTACAATTATCTAACTAGGCTTTTAACTTTGTTTAACAAACTTGGTGATTGTTGAAATCATACACAACCATTGTTCTTCCCTACTACCATATAATACTAATTACTTCTTGTTGTTTCCCTATTTTTGTGCATCCCTAATAATATCAATTTCTTTTCTTCTTTCCTAATGTTGTGCATGACAAAAGAATGGGAAATGAGGTCACATACCTTGAGTTATACACAAAAATTAATGTGTTTAATCAAACCATAAATATATTAACTTTTTAAGAGATTATCCAATCCCTACTACTTAAAGAGTTATCATTTTCCATGTTTTGGCATTTTGGGTTTTGTTTCATTCACACTCTATAAGTGTTTAAGACTTTTATATATATGTATATGTTTATGTTTATGTTTATGAGTATTAATGTTTGAATTTATTGGCATAATTCTTGGAAGGGCTATCATACTTAATAAGGGAAAAGGATGGAAGGAAATGTTAATGTATATTATTATAATCGAATATTATGAATATTATGGAAAGTTCAAATGGTTTTGTTTAGTTATTTACATTTGAAATAAGTTAGTTTCAATATGTGAATTTGGGACATTAAGCAACAAGGTTTGTTAATTTCTTGCTTGTGGTAGAAGAATTTGTTGGTCAATCTTGGAAACTGAGGTGGGTACTTTCTATAGTGCTTGTTGGCATTTTCCTCTATCCCAACCATTCCCCATCCCCTGATAATTGTGGGTGGTTGGCTATACAACTATCTAACTCTCTCAGTAATTGGTTTTTGATGGAATGGAAAGAGAGAGAATTCTCAAATTTAAATTTGGAAATTTGGCAATATAGCTCTTTGTAGAAGATTATTTTCATAACAAGAAAGGTAACTTACCAACCCCATCATTGGTTTTGACTTGTCATATCGTGGCTAGTAAAGGTGCTCACGCTTCAGTTACTTGTTTGATGATATTTTTAGGTAAGAGAGAAGTATTTACTTATTGTTCCTCATCTAACCAATTCATCTCATCTCAACAATGACGCATGTGTTCCATCATAGGAATTTAACGATGCAATCACAATTAATTAGAAATTAACTTGGGTTAAGATGGGGATGTTACAACAGTTTAAGAATCCAACTTTACACTTTAAAAAAATTGATATTCATACTTTCAAAAATGAAATTCATAGTTAGATCCTTTTTAATTAGTGCAAATTTAATGAAGATATCATTTGTCGATTAGATATTCTTAAAATTTTGATTCTCAATCCGTGATATAAAAATTTGACCTCTCTCAACTTTGTGAGTATGTTTCATAATGTAGAAGTGTTGCTTAGTGTCTACATCATGATTTTCACATGCTCAACATAACCTTTCATTATATGACTCAATGGGTTGTTCCCATATTCCCTTTTCACATTTTAGCCCATGTGCATTGGCTCTTAGTTGTGTTATTACACACTTTTGATGTAATTGTTGAAAATAATACTGAGAGGGGGGGTGAATCAATATTATTTAGTCCTTTTACAATTCTTCCTTATTTATACTTTGAATTATTTTTGCATATCAGTACCATAAAACAATGAGCATGAACAAGAAAAACAGACAGTCACATCAAAGAACACCAGATATAAGGTGGAAACCCAATGTGGGTGAAAACCACCTGCTGCAATATGGCTCTATCTTCTTTCAAATTAGAAACTCCTTTTTCAATGGTCTTGTACTGGTGCAGTCCTTTACCAGTACGCAGGCTGCAACCTGCAGAGAGCTACAACTCTCTCTCGTTTTCCAGTCTCTCCTGGAAGGGAGCTACAACCCCCTACTTCTTTTCTTTCAAGGACCACTTTTCATAAATTTTCAAACTGGATCCATAAACATCAAGAGATCATCAAGTACAAGTAAATCACCCAGTCAACTGCATTAACCAGATCAACAGTAACAGTAAACTAAACAGAAAAATTCAGCCAACAAAAGGTCTTAAGACAGATACGTAGTTTTTCTTTCTCTGGTTTGCGTACGTGCGCACTTCACTTTCTGCTCCCCTGCGTATACCCGCAGATACCCCTCTGTCGCACCACATACCCACGCATTGTTTCTTCAATTACGCTATGTACTATTACTGCAGGCACGCACCCACAGATACTGTCGCACCGCGTACTGCTACTGTAGCCACGCACCCAAAGATACTATCGCGCCGCGTACCTACGCACCTGCGGCTTCTGAAGTGCCGCGTACTTTCCCTGTGCCTACGCACCTGAACCTCTGTCGTGCTGCATACCCATGCACTGCGCCTTCTTCTGCTCTACGTACCCACGCACTTCTCCTTCTTCTTCTCTGCATACCCACACACTTCTCCTTCTTCTTCTCTGTGTACCCACACACTTGCATCGTTAATCATCTGCGTACCTCTGATTAGGGCCGAAATGGCAGTCCCCCAGTTTGCCACCGATAGTTAGATGCTCAGATCTGATCATGCGCTCGAGAGATCACCCTTCATAGATTCGCTTTCAAATTCACTTTTATATAGATCAAGCTTTTGAAAAAAAAGAACCTAATATTTCAGATCTTAAGATATTCAATTTACAAAAGATACATAGCCAAGTGATCTCCTTTGCTTTATATAGGCAAGATCTTCCTAAAATCATGGATCAATACCATAGATAACAATACAAGGGGCACAAAAACATGGGGCTCAATAAAAATAATAATAATAATATAAAGCAATACCACGGGCCAAAACCATAGAATCAAGAACGGTGGGCTAAATACCACGAGCCAAACATAAGAAACCCCACGTGAGCGCGCTTCACTGCCTTGAAGTGTGTGCACCGGGGTCCGCACCTTCTGAACAGGTAACCTGCAGGTATGACCACACCTCCTGTATGGGTAACCTACAGGTCCACACCTTTTGAACCATTCACCTGTGAGCCTCTTAATTTCCATCATTTTGAGAGCCTGAACAGACCATTGCCACTTGAGTGAGTTGCCATCAAGTACAACACCTGTACCATAGAGTACCAGAATCATAATGCCAACAGTGTAATTGTCTTCTGTCTGTAAAGGACTCATTGATTAATTCCCTTTTCAGCTCTTTAAATAGTCTTTTCATCCCATATTATTTCAAAGTTAATTGTTAAACTTCACTCCTACCTCGCCTTATGGAATAATCTGTGCCTTTGATTAAATCTCTGCTCTTGCTGTCTTTGCCCCATGCAGCCCAGAAAACCAAATCATTTATTAAAAACCCTTTTGCTCATTTTATCGAGATTGACTGGAGAGAGCCCTCTCCTATCCTCGTAGGGCTAGCTACGAGCCTGAGCGTCGTTTGATGTAGCCTTGAGTTTTACCTTATTTCATCCTAAGGTAGATTTGAGTGCTAACACGCTCGAGCCAAGACTCTCGGTCATTGTTAATCTCTTTCTCTAAGGGAGTGAGCTCAATCCTCCTATGTTGGGCAGCTTGGCGATTATCACAGATGTGTTACAACTCCATGATCTCATGCTGGTCCTTGAGCTATTTGTTCCTATGCTCCGAATACTTGATAATCCACTTAGCCCTCTCCAAATTGAGAGACAAGGCTTGGATCTCCGTTTGCTACTCCTGAATGGTCCTCCTAAGCTTGGCACTCTCCACATCTGTATCATCATCATGAATGAGGATGAAGTCGGCCTCTTTTTCACCTGATGGCCCCTCGTCATGCATGGGCCTCTTGCCCTTGTCCTGTACCTGTGTTTCCGATGTTGGAAGTGAGGCCCCTTCCAGCCCGGGTGGAGATAGAACTCACTTTGCTGCTGCAAACAAATGTCTACTACCTCTTTGATAGGTGATGAATACTAGCATAGTAGTGGTCTCATGGTGCTCATACTAATGAGAAGGACCACCTATCTCATGTTCAACCTCTGATAATACCTGTGAAGTGCTGAAGAGGTCACGTGAGATGAAGTGATCCCAAGTAATGCCCTGTAATCCCAGCTGATGATCCACCAAAATCTTAATTAGAGCAAAATGATAAACACTGTTAAGTTGCTGCTGAGGGGTTTTGTGCTGCATGAAGGTGTTCATCCTCTCTATGTTCCTGCAAATGAAATATGGGATGTTCATCATCCATACCCTAGTAAAGTGCATGAGCAACCCGATGTGATAGGCATATAAACGAGAGAACCGCCCCTCACAGCTGAAATATTTCATGATCAACTTCATGAGTGGAGCATATTCATCTTTCAAATATCTGAATGGAAAGACTCCTTGTAGCTGCCCCAAGAAACTGGCCTTAATGTAAGGCTCATAGTGTTTCCGATCAACCTTCTATTTCTTGTGCCATGGTTCTCCAACATTCGGTATGCCAGTTGCTAATGAGACAGTTTCGGGTGTCAGTGTGAAGGTGACACTAGCCAAGATAGAGGGACCTCCATGTAGGTGAAGCACAAAAATATGGGCCAACTTATGATGAAATCGAACATTAGCCACCCTTTGACAGAACTTAAAACATGATAGATGCTGGAAACATGACATAGCAAGAGGGCAGGCCTGCAATTTTGTGAGGGTGGTTGGCTCATCCCTAACATGTTTTCCACTTTTGTGATATCTCTGGGGAGCCTGTTCTTCCGAGGATGAATCACTGTGGGTTTCCATCTCATACTCCGATGAATGCTCAGATGCCATGACTGCTGTATATGGAAGGTGCTTGGACTGTCCTTTGATGATGGTATGAAACTCTGTGTTGATATGATCTCTGCCACCAAGGGGAACAATGCAAAAGGGAGTGTTAGGAAGGGGAATAATATGATGGGATTAGGGGTTATGGGGAGAAATTTTGTTTAGGGACATGTAGGAGGGTTTGGGGATTTTTATAAGGTAGGGTTTTGGGGTGTTACGTTGACAAATGAGTGGAAGGGATAGGGACTAGGGGTTTAGTAGTATTTTAGGGTAGGGAAAATAGGAAAAAAAGGGGATAGGAGAGAAGGGAACAATGGAAAGAAGGGGAGAAATGAGAGGTGAAAGAGGAGCCTTGGCATCAACAAAACAAGTTTGCAACCCTAGCAACAATGGTTTTTATGTTTTCAAGTGGTAGGGTTTAGGCGTTTTTTATTGCAATTATAAACGGCCATAAACCATCATCACATTCATAAAATTTGATGAGCAAGCAAGATGTAGACCCTACCTGTCAATTGGAAGGGTTTCAAAGTGATTTGATGCAAATTTGGCACAAATTCGAGCCTTTGTGGGTGTGCGCCGCACAACAAACCCAGTGCGTTGCGCTTAGTATGTGCGTCACGCCCCTGTATTTCCACCACTGTGGGGTCGCGCTCTATGCACCGCGCTCTCTATGTGCACCGCGCCCCTCTGTGTGTGCACCACACTCTGGAGAACGCCTCCAAACTCACTCCAAACACGCACTAGCTTCTCACAAACACTTGGCAATGTCTCTCTATAACCTTGGTGTGCACAATGACTTTGTTAGTTGTGGAAACTTCTATATAAAGGCCTTTGGAGTCATGGCTTTAATTTTTGTTTCTTCAAAACCCACTTTGCTAATGTCTTGTTTTGGCACTTTTCACTAATTTAATGCAACTCTGTATTTCACTTTTGCCTTTGAATTCTAAAATGATGAAATTTTTTGGAACTTTTTGTAGGGGTCGTTGACATGGAATTTGGCCAAGGAAACCATGACTGCGCCTGAAGAGATCAACCAGAAACGTTTTTTTTTGAAATTTATCCCAAATGACACACTGTTTGACTTTTCTTCAAAATAGAGTTTTGAAGAACAGTCATAATCTATCAACATGATGATGAAAATCTTTGAATCACAACTTTGTAAGGGCCTCCCTCAGGCCTACATGGCTTTATTGGACATGGTTGAAGACCAAATTGACTAATCCCTAGACCTAATCACTGAAAATGACTCTCATCCATTAAAATATCGAACATTAACTGTCATGGACTTTAGTGAACATTGACAAAAGAGCTAAGCTAGCAGGTACCAGACATGAGGGGAAATTACTAGCATGACCTTTTCCGTCAGATTGTGGCATGCCCCTAGCGGAATGCAGCTAAGTGAATAGAGCGGGACTCCTAAAAATGAAATGCAAAAAGAGTTTTGATCTCTGATGGAGGACTAAAAAGACCAACTCTAACATTGGCTCCAATGGGGGATGGTAGCTCCTTGGAGGTGCCAAGAACAACAGATCTATGGAAGAGCTAGACAACGCCTTTGTCCATTGGGCTATGGAGTCATTATTCAGACAAACGACACAAGACTCTGACTCATTTATGAAACTAAAATGACCAAAAAACTGACTCAATTTTGATATTGAAATGATTTGAAGACTAGGTTGATAAACTCAAACCAAACTGAAATAAAATGGTATTTACAATGACAGTGGAAGCAGCGTTAATAACATAGAAATGGTACCGCTTGAGTATCCGACCATTGATCGACTCTCCTGGACAATCTTCCCCGTTCATTTCTGTCAGGCCAGGGTAACTCCAGAATGAATGAGCGAGAGAAAACCGATTGATTTATTCATTTAGCTAATACATATTTATATACAAGCATGACGGATCAGTTCATCTTCTTGATGACTGTCCAGTTCACCCATCCATTTCGGATTAGGTGTCAACATTCCCCCCCTTAATCTGAAGGGATGTTGGTGAGTCCAAGCATCGT